>BPLR01009151.1:0-122718 GCA_021605095.1 Caerostris extrusa
TTACGTATTGCTATAGTTAGTAAGGAATTTTTATCAATTCTAGTTTTCCTTGTTAATATTTTATCATCATTTAAAACTTTAATGATTAAAAATTTAAACTACTTTTATTGCAATTAAAATTCCTCCTTAAATAATATTTCTTTCATGATGCCACCCTTTTTTTAATCTGTTAAACTTGGCTGCTTGCACAATTTTCCACGTCATCTGTGATCGGATTATACACTCCGTGGTACTTTTTCCCTATCTCACAGTGATTGGCTTATTTTTAAAATACTTCTATACATTTAGGATGTCAAAAATATTTTGCTGTAAGACTTGTTTTCATAAGAATTAATCTCCATTTATATATTATGATTCTTCCTCAATAATCTAGCCAATCTCTCAATTTTTCATCAAACTAAATATGAATATACAATTTATTTTTAAGCAATATAATAGTGCAGAATGAGATTGACAATACACATTTTTTGGTTACTGTAAAAGTTAAAAGATAAGTACAATAGTAACTGAAAATCAACTTTACTAGAAAAAAAAAAATTATTTTAAAATAACAAAAATTGATTTTTATAAACAGATAAATGATAAAATTCAGCTAATAAAAAGTATATATAAAGGAATATGTTTTAAAAATAATCCTCACCTTCTTTAGATATTGTAAATTTGGCATTCTTCCAGGAATAGCATGCCAGCTTTCAGGAGTTTGATGAAATATTTCTTGAACTCGACTCTGTAACCCGGATACAGAAATATAGGTTCACATTAGAAGTAAAACGACAGGATACACACTGATTTGAGATTTAATGCACAGCACTCTAGAGTTTTTAACTTAAGAGTCACTCTTGGCTTGCTAAGTTACTAAGTCAAGACCTAGCTTGTTCATCATTCCAATATACTGTTGTTTTAAATTACGTGCGAATTTTCCTTTAAAAACTTGTGTAGGGAATGATGTACTTCCTATGGTTTGTGGAGTTGACTCCAATTCCTTGTTTGCAATTTCGGTTGGTACTTGCAAACCAAGAGTCAAAGAGTCATTGTTAAGATCATGCCAATTGTCATTGTGAAGATGCCAACTTGCACTACAGTACTACAGTGGCATCTCTGACAGCGGAGGAATTACACAAAAACGAAATTATGCTTGGTTAGAAGTATATAGCCCCATTTTGTAGTACAGTAGAAATTAAGCATCTGGATAACAATGAATTTCGATTGCTTCTTTGCTTACTCAACAATACAAGTCATTTTTTGATAGGCTGGTAATGAAAATAGTGATGCAGTGATATGCAGTGAGGATAAGAGCCAAGGTAATGCCAGGCAGTTTGCCATTTACTCTAAGGACAATTTGCACCAAAAAAAAAAAAAAAAAAAAAAATAATAATACTTGAATTTGGTGGGTTGTCGAGGTATTATCCACTGGGAGCTGTTGCAGTCAGACCAACAGTCACAGCAAACCTACATTGTGAACAGCTAACTCGACTGGATACAAAGATATATGTGAACTTCATCCATCTATGTATATCCGAAAAGGTATTGTCTTCCAACAGGACAATGCCAGGCTCACTTTGGTTTTTTAAGTGATGAAGCACAAGCTCCATACCTTTGGTTATGAAGTTTTATCACATCCACCATACTCACTTAACCTGGCATCACCTGACTACCACTTGTTCCTCTCGATGCAAAAATTTTCTTAAAGGAGAAGATTTTCAAATTTTCAAGATGTTCAGAAGTACTACATAAAAATAGGATCTTTTATACATCCAGCTTAAATAATCCTTATTGACAGGTAGAGATAGGTCACAGAAAAAGTAAAACATGGTTAATTAGTCTCATTTATGAGTTTAAATATAAGAAATTGAAATGTCCATTTCTTAATGAAAATTTGGTACTTACGTATTAACGCACCGCAGCAGAAGTTGCGCCAATAAAGAGCTGCCCATGCGCCCAAAATAGAGACTGTTTTGAATCTATGTTAAACTTCCTATATCGGCCCGTTTCCACTGGAAAACTGATTGATTACTTTGATTTTAAATAAAAGTGTTTTGAATTTCAAAAAGTGTTTTGATTTTAAATAAAGTCTTTTATATATTTTATGATCTGTCACAAAAATTTTAGTGTAGATTATGCCACTTAAAACCGCCAACCTGCAGCTGCGGTGGCGTTAATAATACGTAGAAGACCTAAAATTTATATTTATAACAATTTTTCAATGTTTCTCTTTTGCATTTGGATAGTTAAAATTATGTAGAAAATCTAAGAAATATGAATATACCTGCACTGGTGTCCTATTTTCAAGACAGTTAGCTATTTTCACCCACCTCCGACTCTCAATTTCTTCAGGTGGGAACTTGACCAACAATTCTTCTAATTTTTTTTGCTCTTCGACAGTCCAATACTGATTGGGCTTATTAGTCTTTTGTTCTTGTGACTGGCAGGATTTATCCTTAAAAACCTAAAGGGTTTTCAAAATTATGGAATTAAGATTTTTAAAAGGATTTAAATATATTTTTTCTTTTTAAAATTGTGTAGTTGTGAATTTTGTTATAATTCATATAGATTGAGTACTTGAAACATATGAAGATAGCTAATGTAGAATGTCATATTCCTACTTAACGTTAAATGACATTATAAATACATACATACAAATATGCTTAAAAATAAAATTTTTATTTTACTCTTCATGATTAGGATAAATTTCCACTTCAAAAACATTAGTCAAACGCCATCATATCATATTTCTTTATTTTATCATGATAAAATTTAGTGGTATTTTGGGGTGGGTAACACCACACATTTTACTTAGTGTACCATTAATGAAAAAGTATCAAATTATTTTATGTCTTCTTTTTTTTTTAATATACTGTATACAGAGAAGAATAGCAAAACATTTGATAGACAAGGGAGAAACATGAAAAGACAGTCGTAATTTAGTTGCAAGTTATACTATTTTATAGTGTTAGTAATGTTTTGACAGTTCAGGTATATTTGTTATCAATATTTATTGCACAGTTGATTGCTAGTGCCAGTGAAATTTTCAGAAATATACATCAAACTTTTAGAAATTGTGCTTGAAACAAATTAAAAAGCTCCCACTCTACCTTCTTAAATTGAAACATGAAATTCGAAAAGAAAGTGTGATATATTTCACTTAATTTGATGCATTTTATTATTGTTAGTGGAAATCATACCAATTTTAAGCATATTTATTTCAGAGATAAGTAAAATTTTAAAAACGATTAAAATATTTCCACATATTTACAGAATGTAAAACAGATTGATTCCATGCCTCAGTGGTAACATGCACCACTGGTGAGCATTAGTGCCGAGGTTCAATCCGCTGGTGGCATTATTGAGGATACTGTTTCAAAAACGAGGAGACTCGGTGATATTTGTGATGTTCAGTATCTTGCCTCGTGAGTCGGATTACCTGGTGGGAGTTTTCTAGGTTTTATCCTATACGATATGCGAATGTCCGGTAGTTCCCTAAAAGTTCTCTAAAAGGCACTATTTTCCTTCGCCAGTAACTTGGGGCCAAGTCAGACTTCTACCTACAGGAGCTCTATCACAACAAAAGGTGCCCCCTTTCCCTCTATCCATAAATAGACTACTCATAGTGGTGTAGAGCCTACTGAACACTGAAGAATAGTCACTACAACAACATAATGTAAAACAAGAAATTTATAGTCAGGTAACAAGTAACTTTCCTCTGGCACTTTCGGTACCCTAGGTTTCAGTTTCGAGTCTCGGAGGTGCTATGGATGTTTGTAACGATTCGGAATCCACTTTAAACAGTAGCTTCCAGTCTAATATGACTACTGTAGAGCATTTGGCACAGGGCTGACACCCTACCCCGTAAAAAGAAAAAAAAACATCTCATGATTCAGAATCTGCCAGTAGGCAGAAGGCCATCATGGACTGTCACACCATTGAAAAAGAAACTTTCAGAACTCATAGCATCAAATTTTTTGATATTCCCAACTGTAATCACCTTTGATTTATTCTTTGCTCACCACAGGAAATATTTTCACAGTTACATGCGACTTATCTCATACATTAATGATAATGTATGAAATAAGTGTATATATGAAATAAGTATGTAATATCATTACTCTAAGTCATTCATGATTAAATTTTAAAAAGTGAAATTTGCATTCTTAATAATACAATCTATAAAGCATTTAAATCAATATTAAAGTCAAATTTAACTTACCGCTCTATACGGATCTAAAGCTGCTCTTCTGGAAAGCCGTGTTTGTTGTCTGCGACTACTATTATCATTTATTGCATATTTGCTCCAATCAATAACTGGAACTGGATATACATTTATTGGTTTAGAAAATCACTTTTTTCCCCACGCTGAAGGCGTTCTACAAATTTGATTGGATCAGCTAAGGATTCATCCATCATTTCATAAAGACAATCAATATCTTGTATAGTTTTTGTTCTTTGAGCTTCGAGAACTGCAATAGCCTGAAAATGAAAAAAAAAAAGAACTTTAAATAGGTTGTTTCCAGAAATTTATTAATAATAATAACTTCACAACAAAAATTAATATTACAAATAGTTTTGTTCAAAGTATTCATTTACAATAAACTACAAAAATAAAATATATATATTCAATTTACATTATTTATTTTCATACAATCATAATTTTATGATTAAATCAATACTTTTCAAAAAATGCTTTCACAGCAATATTTACTTTATACAGCCATTTTTTACATATGTGTATGATAAAATAAAATTCTTTGTGCCGTTACAAATAAAGGTACTATTTAAAGGAGAGAAAATGCTATCAATCATAAAGCTGTTGTTTGGTATTTATATTACACAGAGATTAATATATTTTTACATACAACGATGAAAAGGGTAATAAACGTGTTTTTAGTTTTTTTTAAACTATTAATTTATTTAAATGGACAGTGTCTTTTGATAGTTGTAACCAATCAAAAAGTTGTAGCTTAAATGATAGGCAATAAGGTAGCAATAATAACATAAATAAATTAATATATAATATGACTTAAATTTGATGATTTTGTTGCTCAATCTGCTAAGAACACAGTTGGTCAGGATTGCTGCATTGGTTACTGTAAAGCAATAAGCTTACTTTTTACTAACATCACAATTAGATACAACTTAATAATGTACATGTTCAGTTGCACTACACAAATAAACAGTGTTTTTCATGTTTTTAACCTCGTTGCACATTTATGCACCATTTAATTATAAATTTCTTGACATTCAATAACTTTCAAATCGGATGCTATTCAAAATTTATTTTTGAATTTTCAACTTATTTTTTAATTTTTTAAAAACTATAAAAAGAATTCCTGTTGCTTGCATTTTTATTGCCTCCATTTTATAAGGAGAGTGAAAAATTAGTGCCAGTAGTGAATAATAAGGTTCCACATTTTTCTGAAATGTTTATATACATCATACCACATTTAGTAAATCATTGCCAATCTGGTGTCTTGGCAAGAAACGTGGTGGATTTAAAAAAGCTAGCCTTTTGAACTTATTAAAAATATTTGGCTTTATCTATACTGTTAAATTTTCTATTTGCTTAATATGGTTTAATTTCTATCGATAAAAGTATGTTGTACTCTCTTAAGGATTATATAAAGCACCTTGATAATTACTGATTTATCTGTTGTATTTTTTCAACAATATATATTAAAAATATTTTTTCTTCAAAGTAAAAGCCATTTATTAGATCCAATTTTGATTAGTTTTGTAGGAAGAAATTCAATAATTGTCATTTAAAATGTTATTTTAATGGAAAGATGATTCCTAGTAATAAACATGATTTATTTTGTAAGGCAAAATAAACCAAATACTTGAACGTTGACAAAATAGTATAAAGTTTATAGATTATTAATATAATTCATCACATTATTAATTATTAAAATATTAATCTTTAAGTCTTACAGTATTAAGATTGTAGTGCATATCAAAATTTGAGAATCACTCATATCTAAATATCAACAAAATATTGATTAATTTAGTGACTCCTTTTACTTCAGCAAAACTCAATTAAAGCATGTTAATAGCTCCAAAAGTAAGCTATAATAGTTTCCTAATTAAGGAATTTAAATTTTGTATCTCAGTTTCGAGTTGCCCTATGCTAGTTTGTGAATAAGATTTTGAAATACATTGCATTATGACAAATACCCAATAAAGTAGTTTATTAAATAAAAAATAAAAAAAAAATTTGTTTCCTCCTGTAATGCTGAATGCGAGATGCCGTTTAATAAAAACTTCTATATGGGAACATAAATAACCAATATTTAGAGAATCATTTACTTTTATAAGTTCCTTATAATCTTGGTTATTCTTTAATGCTGGATGATCAGAATCAAAACAGAATTCATCCAGGGAATCAGAATCCATTTCTTGGGTAGTTTCAAAATTTTCTTTTTTTATTTCGTGGGCTTGTAAGATATTAGAATCATGTGTCTCTGAATCTTCAGTTGAAGTGTTTGATGTGCCAGGCATAATGTCCAAGTTGCTATCGAAGTCCACTGGTTCTATTTTGATTTGAATGTCATCCATTTTAGTTATTATTTTTTTTAAATCTTAATATTATAATATAAGGAATTCAACAATTACTTAGGGGAACATTATCTCAACAACAACTATCCGTAGAAAAGCGGCTACAGAGCTCAGCAAGGCGATTTATTGTTATGGGTTACCATGCGCCGTAATTCATTTTACTTCGCTAATAATACATGTCTTAATTGTTCGAGGAATGAGAACATTTTTACTTTTATCCCTTTTTGTCCTTTTACTACCCATAAAATAATGGGTATTATTTTCGAAAATTAGGTCCGTGGCTTCCTAGATCACTTTTAATTTTTAAAATTTTCGCTTTCATCACTTTTTTTTTTTTTTTTTTAATTTCTTTGAAGGGCTTTTTAATGCGTAATATTTTTCATTTCTTGCACGAGCCTTTTTTATACATATTTATCTAAATTAAATTCATGAAGTAATAATTTTATAATTAAATAATGTAAAATTGTTCTAAAAGATCATCTGGCGAAAGCAAAGGTTATTTTATTTCAAAGTGAAAATGAGCTTTTTCAATAAAAGAAAGTCGTTTGGAATTCTATAGTTTTTATTATTTTTTAAGATCGCTATGACGCGTTTCGTTCTTAAGAAGAATCCAGACTGAAGTGCATCAGGGGCAAACGGCTTTTGTTCTGAGTGTTCCCACGTTATAAATGCCTCTGAGTAACAGCTGGTCGTGAATGGGGTTCGCAATAATCCCCTTTGATGCGTGGAAAAACCGACTCTTGCCGGATCGTGGTCCAGACACAAGATTTTCTGGTATGATCCTGTCAAAAAGTTTTTATTGGTTTGAAAATGGGATTCGCTTCAGTAAAAAGCGGCTTTACACTAAATTCTGAATTTTATGAGTAACCTGTATATATCGACACAGCCGATTATATTTATGGTTTTTTTTTTCCCTCTAAATCAGGGGTCTCCAAACTACGGCCCGCCAGTGTCATCCATCCTGCCCGTGAAAGCGAATAGCTTATTGTTGCTGTAATAAGTTAGATAAAAAAACACAGAATGATAATAACACGGTTTTATTGACTTGCTAGGTAAAGCTTAATGACAAGCATAATACGCAGAAAATTTAACTTAAGCATAACAACTAACAAATAATTAAAATGAATCCCACTAACATTATAAACTACTGAACATCCCGCTAGATGTCGTAAAGTGTCCCGGTCGTATCGATACATACAATAATTTTTTTACAACTGCCTAGATGAAAAAAAGTTCGCTTTTCTCCTAATTTGACCTTTGCTCATTCGGGGTTATTACATGCAACTGATTCCATCAACATCTACATTTTTGATATTTTTCATTTTATAATTTTATTAAATAAATAATTCTCTTTAAAAAAAAGGGCATTTAATTATCTATTTTGCTTATTAACTAAAAGGGCATGAGACCACCGCTATGTTTCAACATTTTACAAAGAAGGAGCTAGTGACCGCTACGCGGTCAAGGATCTCCGTAATAATCTACAATAACACAATAATTTTTTTTTTCCTAATGCAGCTGGCAATATAGACCATGATCTTTTATGCCATAAGGGCTGCACCGACGTCACTCACTTCGCACTATCCAGAGGGCGTGTAAATACACACAATAATAGTTGTAGTAATTGAACCAGTGTATTTAGCAAGCGTATGTTCGCTCAGAGCGCGTACTCAACGATTTGTAGGTTGACGGAGCTCCTTGGTTGCTAGGTAACCGTTCGCTCCTTCTTTGCATATGAAAGGGAAGTTACTTTAGCTTTAAGCACATTGCATTAAAATTAAACAATTAAAATAGAGATAATAATATACAGAGCGCGTACTCGGCGACTAGTCTAGAAATTATAGATAATGGCAGAAAAATTAAACGGTTTTGGCCCTTGGTATTTATTGCAATAAACAATATGGCCCTAAGGCTTTGGAAAGTTTGGAGACCCATGCTCTAAATCAAAGAGAGATTTTCATTTTAAATTGAAAACAAACCAGTGAATTTAATAACCAAACCATAATTTAATTTACCCTTATCATTCATTAATGTTCAAGGACATTTTTCGTATTTCCAATATTTCAGGAAAAATAATCAATGTCTGAATATAATGCTAATAAAATTAATAATTAATTCTTTAAAAAAATTATTGCTTTTTATAAAATTTCGTGTTCATATAAATTTCAACCAAAAAAGTAATTACAGAAAATTCTTATGAGTAAAAGAAAAGAAAATTAAAAACATATGTTTCTTATTAAAAAAATAATAATAAATAATCCTGCGAAATTTCAATTTGAAAAGATACATCTAAATAATAAATTTATTAAAGATTTTTTCCTCTCTTGATCATTGGCGCAACAGCTCTATGATGGACCAAGGCCGTCTTCCTACTGACAAATTACGGGACAAGATATGTTTTGCTTTTTACTGCGTAGAGTTGTCAGCTCTATAGTCATATCAGACTGGGACCTACGATTTAAAATGTATTCCGAATCACTACAAATATCCATGGCACAGCTGGAACTCGAACCCGAAACCTGTGGTATCGAGTGCCAAAACGTTAGTTACTCACTAGGCTCAGCTAGTTACTTACCCGTTTTTTTTTAATTTGAAAAATTAATGTTTTTAATTAATTGTTTAAACTAAAATAATAAAATGTGTTAAAAATCTTTAGCATACATCCAAATTGTCAAAATTCAAAGTTAAAAATAAAATATTAACAGCATTGCTATTTTGTTTATAATCCAATTATTCTCCTCTACAGTATAACTATTTTCTTACAAATTTTTAAGGATGTTGAACACATAATGTCCAAAACATGCATATTCTTTTTATGCTCTATACATTTTGAAATCCAAGAAAATAATTTAATACATTCATCTGAACTAGGGATTGCAATACCGGTATACCGGGATACCGAATACCGGTATTTTGAGCCATTTGCACAAGTTTGTAATACCGGTATTCACAAGTTTAAATACCGTTTTTTCGGTATTTACTAGAAATTTAGTATTCTTAACTGTGAAAGAATTCTTATCTGTGAATTCTTATTCAGAATTCTTATCTGAAAACTAGAAATTCTTATCCGTGAAAACAAGGTTGTAGTTGTGAAGAAAGTGTGTAATATCTCGATAGTTTTTAAATTGGCGAGTTTGTTATTCACATTGTATTTGCATATAATACTTTAGAGTTGCGCCTGACTGGCCGAGTGGCTAGCGCTCTGGCGCTCGGTACCACAGGTTTCGGGTTCGAGTCCTGGTGGTGCCATGGATGTTTGTAGTGGTTCGAATCCACTTTAAACCGTAGGTCCCGGTCTAACACGATCGCAGAGCGTTGTGGAGAGTGACATATTAAAAATAAGGAAAAACTAACTGTTCATATATATAGTGATTAGGGGATTATAGTCTTTGTTGCTTCACATCCCCATATACCACTTCATTCATCATCATCATTCATACTTTAGAGTTCAAAATATTTTTCGTATTTATTATATATATATACTCATAAATAAATTAGAATTGGCGGTAACTAAAATAATTGCAACAAACCAAAATACAATACAGAAATCAGCTATATCAAAAACAATCCAATGAGAAATAGATTTATTGAAGATGAGGGAATTAGAGGTGAATACTTGGAAAAAGTTTATCGCGCATTACTAACAGTTCCACCAACTACTGATAGTACAATTGATGCATTATGTTTTTTAAGATCACATTTCAAAAATTTGTAATAGTACCCCAGACTGAATAGTGATATTTACACTCTTTTGTGATTTAAATAAATAAGATGTTCCTTTACTTTTTGCAATTTTTTATATACTGTCATAGTTTATAAATTACAAATTTTTTTGTGATATTTACATTCTCTGATAAAACTGGCAAATAAAGCAAAGAAACACCTGTGTTTTCTTTCTTTTTCTAAAATTTCTACTACTACCGGTATTAAAACCGGTATCCCGGTATTAAGATCTAAAAATACCGAATACCGATATTGAACTTTTGGTCCGATATTGCAATCCCTAATCTGAACTTATTACAAATAACATTAATGAGAAAAAATACTAATAAGAAAAAAAAACATTCCATACAGATTGGAACTACAAAATAAACTCAACTTTGAGTATCCGGTCTTTTAATAAATCTTAATCGCTTTTTACTACTGGAAATGAAATTTAGCATTCTTTAGATTCTAATAAAGAGACTGATAATGTAGTTATTTAATTGTTGAATAGAAATATATTAGATTATTCTCTGAATATTGTTTGGACATGCTATCATTGCATTAAATGTGTTATTTAATTGAAATATGAATTATTTTAAATGTTTTGTAGTAAGAAAAAAATAAAAGGTTCATTGAAAATTTTGATGAGAACATGAATTTCATTCGATTCATTTTCATTTCATGTGCCAAATTTCATTTTGGCACATGAATTTCATTCGATTAAGGAAAAAAAAAATGCATAATTACATATTTCTATTTGAATAAGTAAAATCAATATTTTTAATTTTTCAAATTAAACCTAAAATTAGATGTATCTAATTTTTGGAAAAATATAAATTGCTATTTAATATAAAAAAAGAGCGATATGTCATGCATAAGGATAATAAACAATTACGTATAGATATATAATAAATATATATTTATTTTTTTTTTTAAATAAATACTGTTTAATAAATCTTATTTTTGATAATTTTGTTAATCATGAATATCAAATAATAGCAAGTTTTCTGCAGAAAAAAAAAAAAAAATGCGGCTTGCAAAATTCAGTTCAAGCGAAAGATCAGATAAAAATTTTCTTAAATTTTTTAAGTTACATTAAGAGAAAAATCATACAAGAGATAATTTGTAAATTTTTATTAAAAGCAAAATTATTTTAAAATTTGATATTTTATGAAAGGATAAATAAAAAACAAGAAAATAAAGCCTACGTTAGTAGGAGAAAAATTCAGAAATACTTAGAAATTAAAAAAAAATTTAGTGACCAATTGGAAAAGATATAAATGGTGGTAAAAATTTTACATGTGGAAAATATTAATAACATTTGGAATTATTTAAGGTTAACACATTTATTTGAAATAGTACGTGTAAAAATATTTCGTTGTATACGTTCAATATATTTTTTGGAAAAGTGTTTAAAAATTTTTTTATGAGTATAAAAACAACGATTCTACTCGCCAACAAATGATTTTTATTCTATTTATTCCTTTGAACAAAGATAGATCACGCAACAATATAAATATTTTGTTTTGGTACGGATCTTTACATCCCCCTTCCCCCGAACAGTAGGAATAATTAAAATGATTCGAATCGACTATCACTAGCTTGTCGATTACGTTTGGAGATTTAAGTCTCAAAATTAGTTGCTTTATGTCGAATTATGTAATTAAGAAAGAAAAATATTAATGATTTACATGTAATATTTACAAATCAGTTACTATAGGCCTGTGATGCCAAAATTATAAATTAACATACACTCATGTCCATAAATTAAGGATATTTCAGAATCACACAGAAATTGAACTCTAAAATAAAAATTTCACCTGTAGAATTATCACACACATCTTGAAGAAGAATATGCAAATTACAGGAAACCACCAGATGGCGCGGATAGTACGTCACAATGACGAGAGTGTAAGAGAGGGGTATATAAGGAATGGTGGCAAAGAAGTAAAATTGTTCACAAGCGCTTTAAAAGCCTTTCAGTGCAATAACCGCATAGTTATGGCACAAAGGAAGCATTTGGATGATTTGTTACGTGGTAGAATTATCGGACGACTGGAATGTGGACGTATCCAGCTGGAAGTATCCGAGGAACTTGAATCGCCCAGAGTGTCATCTCCAGGCTTTGGCAACGATTCCAAGATGATGGTAATGTGAGTAGATGTTACAGCACAGATCGCCCCCGAGTTACAACGCCGAATGAGGACCGGTATTTAGCAGTTACTGCCAAAAGAAACAGACGGAGCACAGCATCAGACCTGTCTCGTCAGCTCTCTTCGTACGTTTGTTTCGGGGCGCCATGGTCCTCACCGTGCAAACATTGTAGACGAATGCCTTCAATTGGAGGATACCACCCGTATGGATTGACCAGCATACTCACCGGACTTGAATCCAATAGAGCATGTGTGGGATATGCTTGGCCGACGAATTGCAGCCCGTCAACCCTCCCACCCGTCAACCGGAACTTCGGAGGGCATTGCTTGATGAGTGGTGTAATATTCCCCAAGATCAGATTGATAATTTGATACTCAGCATGCCTAGGCGTCGTAAGGCCTGTATTGCATAGTCCGGGAGACATACTCCATATTAACCATCATACTAACCATGTTGTACTGTTTTTTGTAAATAGGTTCTTTTTTGAAATTTGCTCCAGGGAGTAAAAATCGCAATTTTTATTAATTATGTCAAACATATAGCATCTTTTTTGCTCTTTGCCATTTGTTTAATAAATAGACTTTGCAAATAAGTCAAATTTGTTTTGCTTCTGTATCTTTCTTTGCCTGAACTTCAGTATCCTTAATTTATGGACATGAGTGTATTTGTTATATATGAACTCAACATCATTTTATTGCTGTTAATCTAAATTTTTCCTAAGCTATTTTTTTCTCTTAATTTGACATATGCAGCTGTTTTCATCAACATCTACACTTTTGAAATTTTTGTTATTTTTCATTTTATAATTTTATTAAATAAATAATTCTTTTTTAAAAAAGACATTTAATTATATATTTTGTTTTTTAACTGAAAGGGCATGAGACCACCGCTATGTTTAAACATTTTACAGTGAAGGAACTAGTGGCCGCTACGCGGCCAAGGATCTCCGTGTTAATCTACAATAATCTAAATTTTATTAAATATTAGTAGAACTGCTAATGCTTCGCTATTGCTAAATTTGAACATATAAATGTAATTAAAGTTATCAATTCATTTATTCAAATAAAATGACATAAATTTAATTGCGTGTGATAATTCTTCTTTTTTCTGTTTCATTATTAGCTTGTTAAATTATTTGGTTACACATACGATTTTAATTTTGTTTTATTTAATTCATTAGATTTTTGTATTCGGTGTCTTAGGTCAAAATGCTTTTATTTTTAACGAAAATAAAATTAAATAAGGAGTCACAATGATCACATCGCTTTAAATCCGTCATGTAGGCTGGTGGCGAAACAAACTCGAGCTCTTTGAAAGAGAACATAGGACGAGCTTTCACAAATAACCAAGTGACAATTTACACGCAGAATCAAAGAACGTCACCAGTAACAGATGGGTTGAAAAGTTCATAGGCTGACACATAGATGGCGCTACTAGTATTAAATCCATATGATTTTTAGTTAGTCCTAACCTTCAAAAGACACGTGTATACATTTGACAGCTGTGGCATTATTAGTATGTGAGCTATAGCATTTTTAGTGAAGCAACTTTTGTTAGTTTGAAAAAATGGATAAAAAAGAATTTCGTGCGTTAATATAGCATTGCTTTTTGGCGAAAAAAAATACTAATGAAGCCAAGGCTTGGCTTGATAAACATTATTCGGACTTTGCACCAGGAAAATCAACCGTAGCGAAGGGGTTTGCTAAATTTAAACGAGGCGAAATGAGCACCGAGGACGATGTACGCAGTGGACTTCCCAAAGAAGCTGTTACCGACGAAAACATCAAAAAAGTCCACAAAATAATTTCTGATAACCGCAAAGTAAAGTTGATTGAGAAAGCTGAGACCCTAAAGATATCGAAGGAACGTGTTGGACATATCGGGAAGGAATATTTGGATATGAGAAAGCTCTGTTCAAAGTGGGTGCCGCGCGAGCTCACAATCGACCAAAAACAACAACGAATTGATGATTCTACGCAGTGTTTGAAGCTGTTCAATTGTAATAAACCCGAATTTTTGCGTCGATATGTGACGATGGATGAAACATGGCTCCATCATTTCACACCGTAGTCCGATCGACAGTCAGCAGAGTGGACTGCACGTGATGAACACTACAAATGCTATAACTCACATACTAATAGTGCAACACCTGTCAAATTTATACACGTGTCTTTTGAAGGTTAGGGCTAACTAAAAGTCATATGGATTTAATACTAGTAGCGCCATCTATGTGTCGGCCTATGAACTGTTCAGCCCACTTATTATTTTGTACACAAGGAAGATCAGCCCATTAAAAATATTGCATGTGACCCTGGGGTCTATAATGTTGATTAATAAAATATTATTTTTCATGAGTTTCATATTATTGTCATTCATTTCAGCATTTCTTTTATTATTCGAACATTATAATGAAAGTTGAGATAATCCATTTTCCATGTATTCATTGTAATTATCGATTTTTTCGTTTCAAACAGCTCCAGAATCCCGTAGGAACTAAGAAATTTGAAAAATTTACCTAGATTGTGAAAATTTCATAGCGCTTAAGTGACAACATTGCCAAAATATTCTCTGCTGGTGACTTTTGATAATTTTTCCCTTTTTGCGGAAATTACCTTTCCACAGTCTGTATATGAAATTCGATTTTATTCTGTCCATTAGTTTTAGCTGCAGATGCCTCAAAACAAGGAAAGTTATTTTACTGCCATCCTGTATTATGAAGATGTTTCTTCAATAATAAAATCTGAGCCTTTCATGCCTATCTGTTAAAAAATATTAACCTGTCGTTAGGTCATTATAAAATTCAAGGCTGCCATAAAGACTCTAAATAACGGATTAAATTGAATTAATTATTGCCATTTTAGTGCCAAAACAGCAGTTTAGTGGCTGTCCTAAAACTAAGATTTTTGAAAAACTGGATTCCCACAAACAAACATCACTACCACCATCAGGATTCAAACCTGAAGCCCAAGATACCAAACAACTAACCATTTGGCCACCAGGATGCTCATACTTAGCTTTCCGAATCTACCTTTATTTCAATACAAATTACATTGCCAAGTTTTCATATATTAATTACATAATCATGCTGTTGTTGCCCATTCCAAAAATATTTAATAAAAATTCATTATAATTTATCATGAACAATATGCAACAGTATATGTTTTAAAGTTGCTAATTTGAAGACAGATTTATCTTTTATGAGTTTGTAATGGGTTTTAGGAATTATACCACCTAGAATCTGAAAAACAATTTATAAAAAAGCAAGTTTACTTCTGTAAGGATGAGGCCTCTCTTCTGCCATAATATCGTGCTAATGGGGAAAAAGCATATCGCAATTAGCTTGAAAGGTAAAAAAAAAAAAAGGTGTGGGGGTGGGGGTCACCATCATTAGTTGAAAAACAACTACCACCCATTGCAACCTTTTTACATTGACACAAATTTAAAAATCCAAATTACTAACAACAGAAAAATGTCATTACTTAATTCTAAGAAAGACATAGCGAAATAGATATAACAGAGAAAAATAGCAAGTAGGAAAATACAATGCACGCAATTAGTTGAAATATCAGCAGTCAATCGACGAAACTCCCTTCTTTATCCCAGTTAAAAATAACTTAATAGTAAAATATTAATGAAAGATAAAGAAATTTTACAATAGAAAATAGTAAACATCGCTCTCAAAGCGCTTGCGCAGGTGCACACTCAAATCGGCTTACCTCCAATAGTTTTAGTTTTCGATCTTAATATTACATGTAGCTAAATTATTTCTAGAAATTATACTAATAACTAAATTAAAAAAAGTTACATTGTAAAATGTAAATTTATATGCAGTCATTTATATATTTTAATTTAAATAAATTATTGTAATGCTCTGTAAAGATGATTGGGTTCGAGATTTCGTTTTCATGCACAGCTTGATAATGGAATTTTGCTCACTATAACTTCAATCACATTCAAAGTGTCGTCGTCGTTTGAGTGAAATCGAATTTGTCAACTGTGTTGTTGTGGCTCGAGAAGTGAGTGTACTTTAAAGTTCGTGTTCATTCGGCAGCTAGAGCGCGAAAATGTTTAGTTGGCTGAGTAAAGATGAAGGGCGTCGGAGAGAGCCCGAACTTTATAACACAGTCGTTGATGGGCTGAGAAAAATTTACAAAAGTAAAATTCTTCCATTGGAGGAACATTATTTATTTCACGAATTTCATTCTCCACCTTTAGATGATCCCGATTTTGATGCAAAACCCATGATACTTCTTGTAGGTCAGTATTCAACTGGTAAGACGACATTTATAAAGTATTTACTTGAAAAGGATTTTCCTGGTATAAGAATCGGTCCCGAACCAACTACTGATCGTTTCATTGCTGTTATGCACGGCACGCAAGAAACTGTCATACCAGGAAATGCATTAGTTGTTGATCCCAAAAAGCAGTACCGCCCGCTGTCCAAGTTTGGCAATGCATTTTTAAACAGACTGCAATGTTCTTTAGTTAATTGCGATGTCCTGCAAAGTCTCACTATTGTGGACACACCAGGTATTTTATCCGGAGAAAAGCAAAGGGTTGACAGAGGATATGATTTCGCGGGTGTTTTGGAATGGTTCGCCGAAAGAGTCGACCGCATCATTCTTCTTTTTGACGCCCACAAGTTGGATATTTCTGATGAATTTCGAAGAAGCATAGAAGCCTTGCGAGGACATGATGACAAAATTCGAATTGTCCTTAATAAAGCAGATATGATAGATCACCAGCAATTGATGCGAGTCTATGGAGCTCTCATGTGGTCTTTAGGAAAAGTCTTGAATACTCCAGAAGTTGCTCGAGTGTATCTGGGATCATTCTGGGACCAACCTTTACGCTTCGATTATAATAGAAAGTTATTTGAGGCAGAAGAACAGGATTTATTTCAAGATTTACAAAGTTTACCACGAAATGCTGCACTGAGAAAGTTAAATGATTTGATTAAAAGGGCTCGTTTAGCAAAGGTAAGAATTTACTTTGTTAATTTATACTAAATTCAAATGTAACACAAAAATGTTTCTTTTGTTATTAACTTTATACCTTTATGTATTTGTATTTTCCATTATGCCTGTATTTGACTAGAATTTTTATTGAGATTTCAAGGTTTTTAACTAAGTCATTGAATACGTTGTACAGATAACATGCAAAATCTAATGCTTTTAGTCGATACATATTTTAAAATTAAAAAACATTCGGTCTTATGCTCCAAATTGACATTTTTCCATATTGTGTCAAAAGTTTCTAAAGTGGTTTAAACTACATTGAATTTCATTATTAAATTTTGAGAGTGGGATTTCCCCACAATTTAATGATGTCTCATAGTAAACTTCACATAGTTTTCTGTATTTATTGATTGATTAAGTTTTTAGAATGTAATGGAAAATTTAAGTTTATTTTGATAATAGATATTAAATACTCATTGTTAATTATCGGAATTAGGGAATTTCCAAAGGGTTATGGGGCCATAAATTAAATATTATTAAATTAATAAAAATAAATATAGAAAGCGGACGAAAAAAAACTGTAATTTAATTGACTTTCATATTTATGAAGCATGAAAGGTAATTTATTTGTTCCTTTTGCTAATTTAGATTAACATTTACAGTTTTAAATTACTATAAAAAGTAAAATATTACCATTTTATATTATTTTGATTAATTTGCATATGGAATAATTATAAATTTTCATTTTTAAATGGGCTATGTGGGAATGAAATTTTGTAATATTTTGATTTTAGTTTTGTGAATGATTCTAATTTTTAACCAGCACTCCCTATTTGTTTCTTAAACTAGATGATTTTTATTTAAATATAAATGTACATTAAGTGAAAATTTTTCTTGTAATCTTTAAACTAAAATACTTTATTTTTTTTTTTTAGCTTTTAATTAAACTATTTGCTATTATAATTGTGTTACTAGGAATTTGTTGTATTGACTATTTAATGCATAGCCTTGGAATTATGAACATATTTGTATCCATTAGTGCTGAAATGTCAGATGTATTTTTTTAATTTTATGGATTCTTTTTAAATCCATATACGTATAAAGTAATAGACATAAAAATGTGAAAAGACATTTTTTTTTTTTTTACAGCATTTGTTCTAAAACATATTTTTTAAAAGTAGTTTTAAATCTAAAATAAATAAATAGAAGTAAGATTTTAAATTTGTTCTTATGCAGCATGTTTTTATGTGCTCTTTAATATATAGAAATGTGCTTTGAATGTATTATTAATCATATATAAAATTACAAATAAGAATAAACAGTAGTCAATAAATGTAATGCTACTAATAAATCCATCCAATACCAATTTTTCTTTATCAAGTATATCTAAAAGTAATAAATTTGTCTGATTTCATTCAAATATCATTTTCTCTTTTTACTTAAAAAAAATGTTTGTTAATCTTTAGATTAAAAGTACAAGATGTTCGATAAGTTTTCTAAATGAAAATTTTCAATTAGAAAAATTAAAATTTTTTTTTTTTTTTAATTATGATATATTTTCATTAGTTTAATTTTTGATTTCTTTTAAAATGAAAAGCAGCAAGTATTTTAAAAATTTGAAATAACGCATCATTTTGAAAGTGATTGTATTTATAGAGATTATATTAAAATTAATCTCACTTTAAAACTGCCAATATTTGATTTTTAGCATATCATTATACTTTTAATAAATAGTTTAGAAAAATAATTGTTGCTTCTGTCAGTATTTTAATTTCATTTTCATGCATTTTGAAAATAGATAACTTTACAATTTTTAATGCTATCATATAAACTCTCTTAGAAATAACTAAATATACCTTAAACTTCTAGTTAAAAATGAAACTTACCTTTGAAAATTTACATATATTTTGAATGCCTGGTTTCTTATAAGCATTTGTGTACATGGACAAACCAATAATATAATTAAATAAATAATATCTATCTGCATTTTGTTTTGCATTTGCTTATCAGCATGTAAAATTGACAATCTAAGAAATGAGTTAGTCACATATAAAAATAGATTGTTCATGTTAGTTATTATTTTTTAATGAATAGGGTCTGATGGCTTAGTGACTAGTGCTAGGTACCACAGGTTTTGGGTTTGAATCCTGGCTGTGTCACGGATCTTTGAAGTGGTTTGAAATCCACTTTAAAACTATAGGTCCCAGTCTCGTATGACTGTAGAGTGTTGGGCATAGGATTGACAACCCTACCTCGTAAAAAAAGGAAACATCTCTCGTCTCGAAATCTGCCAGTAGGCGGACAGCCGTAGTCCTTCATTGACTGTAGTACCAAGGAGTTAGTTAGGCATTATGAATACTTTTAATTTTTGATTTATAAGGATTTACATAAACACTTCATAAATGCAGTAATTATTATAATATAGTTTATAAAATATTAATGGAGAAAGTGATTTAACGTGGATTTTTTAGTGCCCTATTGCCTTGATAGGCTCAAACTAGTTTGAATTGATGAATAATTGTCTTTTCTAATAATTTTTGTTTTAAAATTTCTTAATTTAATGAGAATAAAAAGCTTTTTGTAAAAGAAAAATATCAAATATACAAAGTGTTTGTTTACTACATGTAAACTATATAACACTATGTTTCATGTATTTGGTCAGCAACAATCGGGAGTTGAACATTTTTTAAGGAATCGGTTTGAAAATCAGATTCTCAACTTTTTTAAAAATAATTTTTACTTTCTCAAAATTCTAGAATTAATTTTAAAATTAAATGTTAGAAAGACAATTCAATTGTAATCTTCAATAATAAAACTTGTAGCAATAACAATTACTGCTTTAGTAAGTATTGAGAGACTTTTCTCAGCATTGAGGCTTGTAAAATGGCATCTTCGATCAACATGAAAAAATATATTATAGAAGCAGTTCTATTATTTAAAAAATTTTAATATATTAAAAATATACCATCTTTGTGTTTAAAATGTACAGTTTTCTTTTGCTTATCTTAAGCTATTTATAATACTCATGTACTTGTTAATTTAAAGATGATATTTTTATAGGAAATATGCATTTTTGTAAGCAAATTTTTAGAGTACAAGGATATAAAAATACAAAAAATATTTTTTTATGAAAAAACTGTTTTTATAAATAGGAGTTCAATAAAGGTTAGTGAATTTATTTTATAAATTCTTCTGAATCCTGTTAATAAAGATCATAGTGCATAAAATTACAGAAAATAGTCAGGGATGAGTGGAAATTCTTTGTCAACTCCCCTTTGCCTCCCATTGGCAAATAACTTTATTGATTTGCATAACAAGAGATGTAATTTCTGAATTTTACATGTTGTATTAATCTCAAGACATTTCATAAAATGTTTAGCGATGAACAACTTCTTTTTACAATAAAGTTAGTTAAAAGTTTTGCTGGTGAACTAGATTGAATTTGAGTTTGAAATAGAGTTGGCAAAGTGTAGTAATATTGATTTTTTGTTTTGTATTGGAAAAAAAAATTGCAACAAATGCTGTTCGTTAAAAATTCGTAATTTTATAAAATGGTGCACAACAAACTTACATTTCTATTTGTTTTCTATTTTTTATATCTTATTACAATTATTATCATCTGCATCTATATCTATTTTTGAATGTTAGTTTACTTAATTAAATTCTGCTCCATGTGAGATACAGATAATGGGAAAATTCGGAAAAATCAATACAAAACTCGTATTTTAAAAAATTTCTCAAGAGTGATAGATATTGAATTGATACTGAAAGGGTACATGATGAAACATTATGCAACTCTGTACCTGTTTGTTAATGGGTGATGTGGTTATTTGAAAGATAGAGAGAAAGTTAACGACTAGAGGCCAATTTTATTTGTGTGTAGGTGTATTTATCTGCTAAATCATTTTGTTTAAATAAAACCTCTATATTGACTTATCAGCATGTGTACAGCTATTTGAGACTTAGGAAAGAAGCAAATTTCACCAAGTTTATCTTTGTTGACTGTACATGCATTTTAAGGTATTGGTGTGATTAAAAAATGTTAGAGTTATAATTTTTTTTAAATATAGTATTAGTTTATGAAATTTTTATTTTTGGTTTGAAGAAATGTACTGATTATGTAAGATACAGTAACTTAATTAATGACGTCTATTCAGGAAAATATTTTAATGATATAGAGAAAAATGATTGATTGGTTGAACATTCTTAATTCAATAATACAATTGTAAAAATATTTATTATATGTCATATTGTTCCCATTTTTATTTACACTGTTTCAAGTAAAAAAAAAAAAAAAAAAAAAGTAAAATATATTTGGATGGGAATTTTAGAAAAAGAGTTATCTTCTTGAATTGAAAATAATTTTTATTGAGTTGAGTTACCTTAGAATTTCAAATTCTGAAAATTTAAATCTGTATTATTGTAGAAATTTATTAGAAAAAGTTAATATTATGAAAAACAATGTATATAAAAATGGTTGTGTTCGATAAACCCTTAAAGTAAATCTTTTTGTTGTTGGGGAAAAAGAACCAAGATGAATCTCAAGTCTAAAACGAATATTCTTTGCATAAAAAGTAGCGTTCCATGTATAATGTTTTTAAGAAAATTATTTTTGTTTAAAGAGAATTATTTTTGTTGTAGAGTACACAGATTTTGTAAAAAGTTTTTGTCTGTTTCATGTTAAAAAAATTAAATCTATTTCTGTTATTTGAAATAATTTATTTGTAAGCAAGGTAGTCGCTGTTGTGTTTCATTCGACTTTTGTTCAGAAATATTTTTTTACATCTAAGCTTGATTAAACTGTTTTTTAAATTTTATTTATTTACTTATAAGAATTATGTGATGTTCTATTTGTAAATAATGAGAAGAAAAAACACAAATGTAACATATTCAGAATTTTTTTTTTTTATCTATATGCAAAACAAATGGATGATAATTTTATGCTATAATACTAATCTTTTAAGACAGTTTGAATTTAAATTAGTTCTCTGAAATAATTTTTGGCCTTCATAAAATTTCATTTTCATCAAAGGAAGGCAAGCTCTGGTATGTGTGTGTGTGGTTGTCGTAATGTGTGAAAACATGTCTATGAACAGATTTGCAGGGGGCAGCGAGGAGGAGAGTTGAGGGGTAGTGGGTGAAATAAAGAAACGAATGAATAAATGGTGTAGACATTTATTGAAGCACGACGATGCCACCATGTGAAGGTATACCATTGGGCCTATAGTAACTGAGGTAGGCATCATAAAGTTTGTTCTGCAAGTTAATAAAGTCATAATGACTATGTCTGGCATAGGCGCAATTGATTGTGGTGTTACTAAAGGTAGTAGGTCTGTTGGTGTCAATGGATTCATTTACTCACGTTGTCGATCTGTCAGATGGCTTTTTTGGGATCGTCTTGAGTTCTTCTGCAATCTGTTAACTCGAATTTTACTTCGACCTCTTTGTTGCATATAAGCCAATATTATACAATTTCATCAAAGATTTCACTTCTTTCTTTCTTTTTTTTTTTTTTTTTTTAAATTTTCACGTATAAATTTTATTTTACAATGACTTTTATTGTTATGTTTAGTTGGATCGTTCCGGGATCGAGCCCTTGATAACTCGACGTGTAACGAAGGCTGCATATTTAAGGAGTATCTGGGATAGAAGTTTCCGCACCTCCTGTTACTTAATTTATTATTAAAAATTTACATTAAAGGAATTAAAACATAAAATAAAATTTAAAAATTTAAATGTTAAAATATACATATAATTTTGGTTGAGCCATAGCCCAGGAGTTTAAATAATATAGAGGTTTAAGTGTTAAAAGAGAAATTATTGAGTAAAAATATTAAATTAAATTCAGATCCTTTGCACTTTAAATTGAACTAGGCTGCTAGATTTTAAGAATCTAGTCTCGAGGTGTAACAGTGAGAACTTAATGCGTGCCATCGGATTCTAGGCGAACTCCACATCCTCTTCTACTGCTTCTACATTGCTCGCGACTCCCCTTCCTCCCACTAGAATCTACCAGCCTTCCTTTACACGATGATATGTAGATTTTACAAATTATGTGTAATTTTGAATTTATTAACATTTCAAACTGGACATGAAAACATTAACTTTCCAATCGTGAACCGGCTACATATTTTATAGATGTTTTCGCATCAAAACTTCCCATTCGGAAATTAATTTAGATTTCAAATAACTAACTAAATAATTTCAGTTAAAATATTGCAGTTAATATTTTTAAACGTAATTATGCTTTGATATAATTTGTTTAAAGATTGTTGCAAAAACAAGTCTGGAGACTATCAATGGAATGGAAATTTTAAGTTTTCAGAAAAAATGTTTTATAATAGTTAAATTAAAAAAAAAAAAAAAAAATATTTATAAAAATCTTTTTTCTCGAACATAAAATTTAAAAAAAAAAAACTATTCGTGTATATTTTTTAATATTAATTATTAAAAAAAAAAAAATGTAAAATATGTATATAAAAAAAATAAAAATGGGCGGAAAACGTATGTCATTGGGTATCAGGAATTTTTATCGATAAGTTTATTTGAAATAGAACATTTGCAATATATTTCAATACTTTGTAATAACTTTAAATATCGTTTGGTTTGATTTTTGAGAATTTAGTTTGCGAAAAAGATTATTAAAAAAAAAAAATATATAACTGGCTGAATAGTACCTACGACTGTTTTTGTTATAAAAGAGTATAAAAAAAAAAAAAATTCTAATTGAAAACGACGGAAAAAAAGTTGGTTGTCCATATAGACATTGACCGTAGTTTCTTCTAAGAAAAATCATAAAAGTGCGAGATTAAATATTTTAAAACTCATTACAGACTTCAATGAAATATATTTCTCAATTTTCTCTGAAAATGCCCATGAGTAATAAGGTTCAGCTGAGGTTACACTTGTGTTCATGACAAATTCTGTGTCTTGCCAGAACGATGTCCTATTCGTTGAAAAAGTACGTTTTTGGCTGTGATGGCCATATAATGATGTGGAATACTTAATTGAATTACTTGGTGAAGCTTAACTCTGAAGGTGTCCATGTCCGAATCAACAAGAATGCTGATAGGATGCAATGGATCATATTTTTCTTATCCGATCTTAAAATAAAACAAGTTAAGAGCTGTTAACAGTTCAAAATGAAAGTATTGGAAACAAGTTTAGTTTGTATCAAGATAACGATCCCAACCATACTGCTCTCAACTTTGATTTTTGGTGTTTTTCTAATCTCATTCTAACATATCAGAATTTAAGTGGAATGGTTAGAATAACAAAAGCTGAGAACTCTAAAGCTAATCGCAAACTGAAAAAGTGGAAAAGAAGAAAGATATAACACTGGTTTAGTGATTACAAAGATTGAGTTCTAAAACGTGTAACTGTTATGGATATGAAACACTTATTGTGATATTTTCTGATTTTATTATGTTGTAACATATGGCTTTATTGGAAATCAATCCATTACAATAAGGATCATACACAAAGAAGGAACAAGCAGAACATAGTAAACATACAGTAAGACAGTAATGGATAATAAGTCGGTCTCACACACCACAAAAAGTCAAAGGGGGAAGAAAGTAAATAAGAGTGTAGTTACTTCATTAATACGCTTTTATTAGTTTCACCTGTTTGTTTGTATGTATGTAACTGACTCGTTGGGCTCGATTTGTCCCTACTTTAAGCGATCCGATTTAATTTAAACGTTGTGGACTTATCAAGGACCGACGACACTAAAATATTTTGATAAGCGTATTATCTCATCATGAATAGGATCGCCAGGATTAGTGATTAAAACACACAGCCTTTGAAAAGTCATCTTGATCAGCGCATCACTTTTTCCCCTGGAGATCTGCTTCTCCTCATACACACTATATAAGCTGCAAAGAAACATTTACAAGCATCTTTCAGATATTCAAACCTACATTGGACAGCGGCACAACTGATAACGCGCCTGATTAGGAGATTCCCTGTTCGAATCTGGCTGGCTCGACATATTCGCATTTAGCGTTTGTTTTACTTACAATTAAATTATTGTAAGAACCAGTCCTCCGTACCGGGACCTCATTTAAATATTATAGTTTAAAAACACAAAAAAACATGCTTTTAGAGTGAATCAAAATAAAAAGTAAAAAAATAATTGTTAACATAAGAATAAAATGACTGACGAGAAAATGAATGCCACTGTTCTAAAAGCGTGGGGTGCTTTGTATGACATTTTTAAACTAACTCTGCATTTCGGAATGAAACTAGTGAAAAATTATAACGATTGATATCAAGCACCCCACGCTTTTAGAACAGTGGCATTCATTTTCTCGTCAGTCATTTTTATTCTTATGTTAACAATTATTTTTTACTTTTTAGATTGATTAACTCTAAAAGCGTGTTTTTTAGTTTTTTTAAACTATTAATTTATTTTAGTCCATGAGGCTTCTGGTTTCCCTATACAATTGTAAGACTTCTCCTTGGTGTTGAGCTTCCCTGTTTAATCCTAGTTTAGTCTAATTTTATAGTAAAAAAAAAAAAGCTGAAATATATAAATATTAGACAAATGTTTTCAATTTAAGAACATATAATAGTTTGGGAACAGAATCGGACACTACTGTAATAATATAATAAATATATAATTATTTAATTAAATAATTATATATTTATTATATTATTACAGTAATTATTACATTAAAATTAAACATAACACATTAAACATATTACGTTATAAATAATATATAATGCTGATGATTAAGTCTGACCTTTAGTTATTAAATAATCAAGTCTGTATATCTCATATTTAGTCTTATCATTTCTCATTATAATGCGCTATCTTTCAAGATATTCTTTTCCAAACAATCAACCTACTTGTGTTAGTTTCGTTTCGATATCACCCATTGTTTTTGTAATCTAAGTACTTCATTTTTTTTTTTTCTTAGATATGATTCCATATTATTCAAAGTGTAATAATTATCGCCTTGTCTGGATTATTCCCTTTTGTTGGCTGTTGCAAAAAAAGAAATTGCATTTGGAATAAAGTTCAAATGTTCTTTTTCTGATTAAATTGTTTTATTTTTATCGTTTTCAAAGAAAACGATTATTGATACTCGATGCTTAATCAAATAGAGTAGCGAAAGCAAATATAAAACCGAAAACGAGCAATTTTGAGAGAATTGCAAGACTAGGATGAAACAATAAGATAGACATTTAATAAATAAATGTTGACGTGTCGTCTTAGAAACAAATGATGCCTTGTTCAAAATAACTGATGCCATAATAATAAAAAACATCGTTAATCTTTTTGATGATTGCTTGCGAAAGAATTTTTAGACATTTATTTTATTCCCTAAGTTATTAAAAAAAAAAATGAATGCAAATTTATTCTGAAAATGTATGCAAAAAATATGACGTCATTGCTTTTTATTGTCGATTTTCAATCAAAAAATGATTTGAAAAAGAGCAAATAGAATTCCATGGGGAAAAAATTGAACTTCCGCGTTGTTAAATTTTTTATAACCTAATTAATCTATTTATTTAAATTATATTTTTTTAATTAATAGATCATTTTTCTAGATTGTGTGTTAGATAATTTTTTATTAATAGAATAGATTATCTTCTAATTAAATGCAAACAATATTTAATAATGTAGAAGTGCGATTTTACAATAACCAATAAGAATGTTTTGCGATTTTTAAACTAATTGTATAACAGATAAGTGAATTTATTAAAAACAAGTAATATAAAAAAATTTTTTTTTTTTAAGTCAATTCCTACTTTTTTGCACTCTATTGCAGAAAGTCCGTTATAAATAATTTTCATTCATTTTTTTGTAAGTTTATCTGGCGCCATCTATTAGTAGATATATGCAACTTAAAACTAAAAAAATAAAATTGTTTAATTAAGTTGAATCACTGAATTAATATTTGAAAAATCTGTATTAACATCAGTGCCATCCACTACAAGTTAAAAAAAAAAATGTATTTGAACTTGAGTGGATGATTAAAAAGTGTTTTATGAACGATTGAAAGTTTGAACAAGATATATAGAGGGAGAGTGTGAACTAATAGAAGGAATTGAAAAATAATAAAGACTTATAAGAATCTCTTAACTTATAAGAAACACAAACAAATATCTGATAATTTTAACTTTGTCTGAATTATTCCTTTATTGGCCGTTCCAAAAGAATTAGCATTTGAAATAAAGTTCAAACTTTTTCTGATTAAGTTTTTGTTTTTATCGTTTTCAGAGAAAAAACGATTATTGATACTCGATGCTTAATCAAATAGGAGTAGCGAAAAACAAATATAAAAACCGAAAACGAGCCATTTTCAGTTGCAAGAATAGATGAAACAATAAGATAGACACGTAATAAATAAATGTTAACTTGTCGTCTTGAAACAAATGATGCCTTGTTCAAAATAACTGATGCCATTATAATAATAATAAAAACATTGTTAACCTTTTGATGATTGATTGCGAACGAATTTTAAAACATCTTATTTTTCTGAGTTATTTAAAAATAATAAAAATAATAATAAAAAAAAAAGACGAACGTAAATTTATTCTCATATCTATACGGAACTATGACGTCATTTTTTTTTGTTTTTAATGTTGTTAATTTTTGAAAAAGAAAAAATACTTTTTATTTCATTGAAAAGAACAATAGAATTTTATAACCTAATTAATCTGGTTTTCCTCATTTTTTGTAGTTTTTGTTGTAATTTTTACAAATTAATTATTTAAATAAATTCTATAGTTCTTTATTAATAGAATAGATTATTTATCTTCTAGTTAAAAGCAAACGATGTTTAATAGTTTATAACGATATTACGATTTATAAAAATTAAAAATTTTTTTTTAAAACGATTTTACATAACTAATTAGAATGTTCGTGATTTTTAAATTGATTAACGTCATTTCTTCTTGTTGACTTCCAAAACTAAAAAATTACTTTTTATTTCATTGAAAAAGAAAAATGAGAATTCTGGGGGAATCGAACTTCGGATTGTTAAAAAAAAAAAAAACAGTTTTAAACTTGAATGATTAAAAAGTGTTTGTTTAAATTATAGTTTTTAATTAATAGATCTTGTTTATAGATTATGTATTAGATATTTTTATTAATAGACTAGATTATTTATCTTAACTAATGAAAAGCAAACGATACTTAATAATTTAGAAGTACGAATTTTACAATAACCAATAAGGATGTTTTTAATTAATTATTTTTTTTTTTTATTTAATTATGCACCAGATAAAAAAAATATATTTATTGAAAAAAATATGTATCTCTTAAGTTATTTAGATTTTAATAGCTTTTAACTTAGAATAGGAAACACAAATATTCTAATAATATCGTTTTGTCTGAATTATTCCTTTGATGGCTGTTCAAAAAAGATGCCATTATAATTGAATAAAAAAATGTTTTTTTTCGATTAAATTGTTTTATTTATATCGTTTTCTAAGGGGCGAAAAACACTATTATTGATATTTAAATGCTTAGTTGTAATTTAAGATCATCAGATAGGAGTAGGCAAAAGCTATTTTAATACGTAATTTTTAATATATAAAAATAATAAGCATTAATATTATATTGAAAAAGAATAATAAATATTTAGCTACAATGAACTTTTTTTGTTTCATATTTCCATAACTATAGATTTTTTTTAAGATTTCATTATAGTTCTTTTCTTAAGTGTGCAAAATTAGCAGTAACGATGTTTAATAGTTTATAACGATTTTACGATTTATAAAAATTTACGGTTTTTTTTAAAAACGATTTTACAATAACTAATTAGAATGTTCGTGATTTTTAAATTGATTAACGTCATTTTCTTCTTGTTGACTTCCAATAAAAAATTACTTTTTATTTCATTGAAATAAAAAGTAATTTTAGAGAATTGAGAATTCCTCGGGGGATCGAACTTCGGATTGTTACAGTTTTGTAACCTAATTAATCTATTTGTTTAAATTATATTTTTAATTAATAGATCTTGTTTATTGATTATGTATTAGATATTTTTTTATTAATAGACTAGATTATTTATCTTCTAATGAAAAGCAAACGATACTTAATAATTTAGAAGTACGATTTTACAATAACCAATAAGGATGTTTTTAATTAATTATGTTTTTTAATTAATTATGCACCAGATAAGAAAATATATTTATTGAAAAAAAAAATATGTATCTCTTAAGTTATTTAGATTTTAATAGCTTTTAACTTATAGGAAACACAAATATCTAATAATTATCGTTTTGTCTGAATTATTCCTTTCGTTGGCTGTTCCAAAAAGAATTAGCAATTGGAATAAAGCTCAAATGTTTTTTTCGATTAAATTGCTTTATTTATATCGTTTTCTAAGGGGCGAAAAACACTATTATTGATACTAAATGCTTAGTTGTGTAATTTAAGATCATCAGATAGGAGTAGGCAAAGCTATTTTAATACAAATAATATATAAAATATAATAAGCATTAATATTATAATTAATATATAATAAATATTTAGCTACAATGAACTATTTTTGTTTCATATATTTTATAACTATAGATTTTTTTTTCTTATTATAGATTTTCTTTTTCTTAAGTGTGCAAAATTAGGCAGTAATCTTTAAGGTATGTAATGTTATGCACTAACTATTTGTGACTTTTATTATTATTTTTTTTTAAATATCTAATTCTTGGGAAAATCCTGTTTTTCTTCTGTGAAAAAAAAAAAATTATAAATAAAACACTTCCGCATCGGAGGAATGTAGTTAGTGATCTAACCTGATTATAAATTAAGATCTCGAATTCAATTAACCATGAAATTCATTTTAAGATAATTTGTATTACTACAATTTTTTTTTAGTTATATTTTTTTTTTCTCTATTTTGATTATAAATTAAGTAGAGCAATCGGTACTCGTAAACATTCTATTTAAGAACAGCAAAAACGTCTGACGCGTTTTTTAGAAGTGAAAATAAAATGTTTTAATTGAAATTCGCCATTTTTTTTATTACTTCAGAAAGGGATCAATTAATTGGAATTTTAATATAAATTAATGAAATGCAATTAATTTCGTTGTCGTAATGATGTATGTGAAATATCAAAAAAAACACGTGAATATTTGATTATAACTAAAAATATTACAGCAATGATAAGTCCATTGAATTATGTTTTGTTATCTGGTGCGTAAACAAAGAGATAATGAAAAATCAAATTAATCTTTTTAATTATATAAATACTTTTGGTAACAAACTGGCAACAAAAAAAGAGAATTGACGTCAAAGTTCTTGCACGCATTTTTAATCAGGTTTGTTTTTCGTAATTCGTATTCAGTACCTTGATTTAATTCTATTTTTATTCATTTTATCATTCTTTTTTTTATATTAATCTATTTTATTTTATTTGTGAATTTATTATTTTTTTCACAGTGGGATTGAACAAATTTTTAACATAGAATATGTTTAATGAATAATGTAGATTATTTAAGAATTATAAACAAAATTGTCAACAATTTCATGCAATAGACCAGATTGCCCGTGCTCTTCAGCACTGTACTATAAAATAAATATTTTTTTAGAAAGACCTGCTGCTGTGGAATAATACATAATAAGATCACCTGTGATTGATTATTAGATTGTTTTAGTTACAGTTAAAAAGTCACCGTTATATTGTAATTTAGATCAGCTTTATGTATGTAATACACAATTGCTATTTACTTCATCATTTGAATTTTCTGGGGAAAAAAATTATTTTTGGAAGTTTAGCAAAATTCATTTTAAAAGGCGAATTTGAAAGTGCTCTCAAAGTCTCCTCATTTTTTACACACTGACGCAGATAATTAACAGGTAGGCTGAAAAGTTGACACATAGATGGCGTTACTAGTATTAAATCCATATGATTTTTTTAATTAGCCCCTAACCTTCAAAAGACACGTGTATAAATTTGACAGCTTTTGAACTATTAGTATGTGAGTTATAGCATTTTTAGTGTTCATCACGTGCAGTCCACTCGGCTGACTGTCGATTGACTCCGGTGTGAAAATGATGGAGCCATGTTTCATCCATTGTCACATGTCGACGCAAAAACTCGGGTTTATTACGATTGAACAGCTCCAAACACTGCTTAGAATCATCCATTCGTTGTTGTTTTGGTCGATTGTGAGCTCGCGCGCACCCACTTTGAACAAAGCTTTCGCATATCCAAATATTCATTCACGATATGTCCAACACGTTCTTTTGATATCTTTAGGGTCTCAGCTATCTCAATCAACTGCACTTTTACGGTTATCAGAAATTATTTTGTGGACTTTTTGATGTTTTCGTCGGTAGCAGCCTCTTTGGGGCGTCCACTGCGTGCATCGTCCTCGGTGCTCATTTCGCCTCGTTTAAATTTAGCAAACCACTTCTCTACGGTTGATTTTCCTGGTGCAAAGTCCGAATAATGTTTATCAAGCCAAACCTTGGCTTCAATAGTATTTTTTTTCGCCAAAAAACAATGCTTTATTAACACCTGAAATTCCTTTTTATCCATTTTTTCAAACTAACAAAAGTTGTTTCACTTAAAATGCTATAACTCACATACTAATAGTGCAACAGCTGTTAAATTCATACACTTGTCTTTTTGGAAGGTTAGGGCTAACTAAAAATCATATAGATTTAATACTAGTAGCGCTATCTATGTGTTAGCCTATGAACTTTTCAGCCCACCTGTTAAGATGGGTGATTATACGAAAACGGGGTTAGCCGATATACATCTGTCATACGTGAAATGAACGAGATGCTATCGCTTGTACATGGATCATACCCGGCAATGCTTACTTTGTAATGCTTTAAATTCTTTTGCCCATCCTTGACCATTTCAGCCGTAAATTTGTCAAACAGTCGATAGCGGTGGTATTTCGGTAGGCCGTTTGATCGCTGGGCCTATCATGTCTTGATTATTTCTCCTAAGGGTATTTCAAGACCCTATATCATTCCCGTTGAAATTTTTATTTTTTTTACAATTTGACACACCACAATTCAGTATTTTGCATCTGTAATTGAGTTTTTTTTTAATTCCTTTACACTCCCACCTTAACAAAATTTACCAAAACTATAGTCGAAATCCCTAGAAAAATTCTCATGAGTTATTTATTTTGTCAGCGTTTGTTAAAAGTAGAAATTAATTCAAAAATAAAGTGAATTATATCTTTACTATGATGGATGTATTCATGCATACTTTAATTCCATGAATGAAAACTTCAAAAAGTTTGATTTTTGATAGCCTTGCAACGCCAGTGCAGTTAATCGACGATTGGTTGGTTTGTCGCTCTACGGTCATTTATTGCACATTTTAAGCTAATTAGACCGGGACCTACAGTTCAACTTGATTTCGAACCACTTACAAACATCCATGCCACGACCAGGAATCGAACCTGAAGCATCAAAGGCCAGAGAGCTAACTAATTAGCCATCAGGCCGCACAGTTAATCGACGAGTTATCGGTATGCTCATTTGAAAAGAGCAAATAGTTGAAAGGCCAATAGTGTGAGATCAGTAAGGTAGGAAATTTTTTCAATGACCCTTCCTGTATGAAAAACCTCTAAAATGTGGGGTTATAAGTATGCTGGATCAATGAGGATCTTTCTTTTAAATAGCAGGATTGAAGTTTCGTTCGAATTATTGAATGTGATAGTTTCATTTCGCTTTTTTTTTTTTTTTGATTTTATGTTTCCTATTTTATTGCTTTAACAATGTCTTGTAAGGAAGCGCAATGCGAGTGGCCAAATCAGTTTTTTACACTACATTCATTATTACTATACATTCATTACCCAGTCAACACCGGGTAAACAGCTAATAATTCGCATAAGGCAATCTATTATTCTCTAATAGCATAGTGAGTACTTTTTTCCTTTGTGAATGTAAGAGGTATGCTATTATTATTACCTAATTTGCTGGATTGGTCTTTCTTCCATTTGCATTGTTAGTAAAATCCCACATTTAATTTTGTTAACCTTGTGAAAAGACGTCTTCTCCATTAACTCGCATTTAATACCGACTTCCATGTGAGCTGTTCCTTTTGATTTAACGAGTCTCACATTAAACCGAATTGGACCTAATTACCCCTGGCCGTAATCCAACTGTTGTTGACTAAATCAGATTTACGATTCAGGATATGAGAATCTTCCATTTTTTTATGCACCTTTTGATACATGCCACTGTTGATTACGAAAAAAAAAATCGTACGATTTACGACCGATAACAAAGCTCTAAACACGTTTGCATCTGTTAAAAATCACACCCAGTTATTGCTGCGAAAATCCATTCATTAAGTTGTTTCTTTTCTTAGAATGCTTTTTTTTTTTTTTTTTTTAACGAATAGTTTTTGTTGCTTAGCTATTGTTTTTTTTTTTTTTTTTTTTTTTTATATTGAATTCTGAGAACTGTTTGCTCGTTTTGATTTAATAACTTTATTATTATTTTATTTGAGCAGATGCTACTGGATGCTTTTTTTGTCGTTCTGGTAACCTTGTAATATTTTTTCAAAACAATACGCAGTGAAAGTTCTGGATGGTAACATTCTATAGTTCTTATTATTCGAATACTGTGATCGTTTGCTGCTCTTCAAGAAAGGCCTTTTGAATAGCTTGGGAATTGCTACATTTGCTACAGCTCTTGTAGAATTAAAGAGGGAATTAGTTTTTTTTTTTAATAGATTAGTACTGGTGGGTAGTTACGGCTCTTGTAGAATGAGAGAGATAATTATTATTATTTTAATAGACTAGTATTGGTAGATAGCAACAACTCTAGTAGAATGAGAAAGAGAATAATTATTATTGTTATTATTTTAACAGACTAGTATTGGTGCATAGAAATAGGTCTTGTAGAATGAGAGAGATAATTAATTTTTTAATTGACAAATATTGGTGTGTAGCAAATTTTGGAAAATTATCATTATGTCAATTCAATTGTGAGATTAATTAAAAAAATATGCTTATGAATATAATATTACTTTTTCTAAATTACTTATTTATTAAAGGTATTAAGTTCACGATGGACCTAAATGGCCGAGTATCTAGTACTCTGGCACTCGATGACACAGGTTTTGGGTTCGTATCCTGGCGTGCCATGGATGTTTGTAATGGTTCGGAATCCACTTTAAGCCGCAAGTGCGGGTCTCATATGACTATAAGAGCGTCACGGAGCCAAGTGAGACTTCTACCTATAGTTGCTCCATCACACCAGAAGCTGCCTCTTTTCCCTCCTTCCGTTAGTAGACTACTTATGGGATGCTCGTCCCGCATTGCAGGACACTTAGGATTAGACACAACACACAAGTTTACGATTAAAGGCACATAAATACGACATCAACACCTCAATTAAAGATAGACAATATTTAACACACAGCATGCACTCACACTCACATTAAAAGACATCTAATTAAAGATTCATGGAAGGATTTTACTTCTAAGCTGTAAATAAAGTTACTCATGTACACGCTTGTTAGCGAAATATACTTCCTCTCCGGATGAGAGTCTTTAAGTCAATTTATACACAGGATAGTGCTAACTCTGTCTTCTCTCGGGATGAGAGACTGTAAACTAAACGTCTCTGAGGCAGCAGAGCCGATCTCGCAATACGTCTTCTCTGGCGAGAGTCTCGAGACCAACTGACGATTTCTTCTGAACGCCGCAAGGGCCGTCCTTGCAGTGCATAGGTGGAACCACGGTTACAATTGTAAATAACGTTTTTGTATAGCTAAATTTAATATTTTTTTTGAATAAAATAAAAATTACAGATAACATTATTTCTGCAAAGATGCAAAGTGAGCACTTTTTGCTTTTATGAAAATTGAATGGTTGACATGTAAATATTTATTACGTGGTTGAATATTGTTAAGAAGTTTCCATTTTTAAGATCAATTTTCACTGATTTGCACGCAAGATGTGGAAGCTATGGTAATATTTAAAAATATCTGAAGCATTTCTTTGCACTTCTTTGTTTGCATAAAATGCTTCCATTGAACAACAATTGTGAAACAATTTTTAAAACATAGTTTTCATTCTAAAAATAGTTTCGACATTTAGTTTTGAGCATTGGCGAAATCAGCGCCTCTTTCGAAATCTCTCTTGCACGCTAGCAAACAATTTAAAAGCATGATGCAAGACTTTTGAGAAGATATCGAAATTTTGTTGTAAAGTTTCGCGCTCAAAATTGTGTGAAAACCACACTAGAGGCTGCGGTCGCTTATAAAGTTAAAAGAAAATTGTCTATAAGACGCTTTTGTATCAAGAAAAATAGCTATTTAGTTCTTAGAAGTTTCTTTGCGTAAAATACCTGTTTTTAAGACAGTGGTCTTTTTTAACTCTTTTTAATTTTAATTTCTCATATTTTCGTTGAGGTTATTGTTACTTATCCCTCTCGGCAGTCAACTAGACCAAGCCTGTGAACCCGTATGGACTTATGGAAGGAGGTAAAGGGGGAATAGCTTCTGTTGTGATGGAGCACCTGTAGATAGAAGACTGACGCTCTACAGACGTATTAGACCGGAACCTACGGATTAAAGTGGATTCCGAGCCACTTCAAGCATCCATGACACCGCTGGGACTCGAACCCGAAACCTTTTGCACCGAGCGAAAGACACTCGTCCATTCAGGCCCATCTTCGAGGTAGTTGAAAGAAAAGGTCTGTACCACACATTGTGGGCTGATTTCCCATCTAATTAACGGCATGGCTAATTGGCTAGCGCCCTTGCCTTTGGTACGACAAGCTTCAAATTCGAGTCCTGGCGGTGGCATGGGAGTCCACGTTATACTGTAGGTCTCGATCTAGTTAGCCTAAAGTGTGCAAAAAATGACAGTAGAGCGACAAATAAACAAAACTCCTGCAAATTAACTCCAATTTTTATTTTGGAAATGTTAATTAGAAAGTTTTCTGTTAGGTTCGAAGTAGAGGGTGCTGCTGTGAACGTTCTAAGTTGTGGTGGCAATGGATAATCCATTTTGTAAAGACTTTCTCACGATTTCATAATATAAATGTCTTAAAATCTAAATGAAAAAAAAAGCTTCCAATTTTTATTTACAGTATAAAAAATAACATATTTTGTTTTTGTAGTGAATGTGTTTTTGCATTGAGGTATCTTAAACGGAACTATTTATTTGCGTGTGACGAAGCCGTCATTTCTATTTAAAAAAAAAAAAAAAATTCAAGCCTTCAGCGAAATTTCGGGAACTATTTATCCGGTAGGCAATGAGTAATTGGAGAAAAAATATCTTTCCTTCTTCAACTGTATTTAGCGTGATTGGTATTTAGAAATGAAAGCAGATATCTCAGCGTCATCTGCTTTCGAGTCATTCTAGAGCGATGGAAATAGACGTTATTTCTTTTTCCTGATCGTCGATGGTATCGCTTTCGAACTTGCAGGAAACCGACGCTCTGTCCGAATGAATCTGTATGTTTAACAGTTTAAATTTAGTAATGAGGAAACTGTTTCCCTTCTAATGAATCTAACCATGGGTTTAATGCATCCCTTTTGGGACTAGTTTAAATAATCGGGATATCTGTGTCATTCCGACATATTTTTACGAGTATTATGAATTAGATTGATATTTGATTGTGTTTATTTTGTGGTTCGGTTGTGTTGCATGTAATTGGTTTGATTCAATTAAGAGAAATTGTCAGTTCATTTTTAGAATGGGTTCTATCTGTATTGCTGTTGTTTGCAAATGATGGGCATTTTGACTTCGAACCACTTGCTGCTAAAAAACGATCAGGTATGCAGCAGATTTAGCGTTATCCAGAATGCCCCATATTTTAGAATGTGTCATGAATCAGCCTCCCGAATGATGGAGAGAAGAGGGCCTTACCTTTCTCTCTTACAGCCCGATGGCCAATTGACCGGGACTGCGCTCCGAGCTTCGGTACTACGGGCTTAAGGTTCGAATTCTGGCGGTGGCGTGGATGTTTGTTAGTGATTCGGAATCCACTTTAAACTGTAAGTCCCGGTCTGTTTAGCTCTCGTATGCACAAAATGACAGTAGAGGATTTAACCGAATCCAGGCGTAGCCCTTTGCTGCTATGATCGTTCTAAATTGTGGTGGCAACGCTGACCCACTGAATTGATAGTCCATTTGTAAAGGTTTCACGAATTCAAAAATTAAATATCTTACAATCTAAAGGAAAATTAAAGCTTTATCAGTTGAAACTCCCAATTTTTATTTGCAATTTAAGAAATAAAATGTTTTGTTTTTTTAGTGAATGTATTATTGCAATGAGGTATCTTAAATGTGTTTTTGAAATGTGAAATATATTTTCATGTAATAAAGCCGTCATTTCTATAAAAAATTCAACCCTTCAGCGAAATTTTGGAAATATTTATCCGGTAGGCATTGAGTAATTGGAGTAAAAAATGTCTTTCCTTTTTCAACTTTATTTAGCCCGATTGGTATTCAGAAATGAAAGCAGATATCGCAGCGTCATCTGCTTTCGAGTCATTCTAGAGCGATGGAAATAGGCGTTATTTCTTTTCCTGTTCGCCGACGGTATCGCTTTCGAACTTGCAGGAAACTGACGCTCCATCCGGAATAGTTCAGTTTAAATTTAGTAATGAGGAAACTGTTTCCTTGTAATGGATCCAACCATGGGGTTTAATGTATCCCTTTTGGGACTAGTTTAAATAATAGGGATATCTGTATTATCTCGAAATATTTTTACGAGTATTTTGAATTAAATAGATACGCGATTGCGTTTATTTTGTTGTTCATTTGTGCTGCATGTCATTACATTGAGTCAATTATGATCGATTAAGAGAAATTTGAGCAATGCGTTCCGCTGGTGAGCATGAGGGCGGAGGTTCAATCCACTGGCGGCCTTGTTGTGGACACTGTTTCAAAAACGAGGAGCCTCGATGGCGTTTGTGATGTTCAGCATCTTGCCTCGTGAGTCGGTGGAAGTTTTACGGGTAACTTTTTCTCTCTTATGATACGTAAATGCTGGGTAGTACCCCTTTTAAAATCCTCCCGGAAGGTACTGTCCTCCATCTTCGGCTTCACGGAGACAAGCCAGGCTCGTACCCACGGGTGCTCCATCACAACAGATTGTTTTGGTTAGTCGCTCTATATCACTTTGTGCACACGAGGGCTAAACAAACCGGGGCCTACAGTTTAATGTGGATTCTGAACCACTCACAAACATCCATGTCATCGACAGGATTCGAACCTGGAGCCCGTGGTATCCACGACCAGAGCCTAGCCAAATGAAAAAGAAAGAAAAAAAATTTCAGTTCATCTTGAGAATGGGTTCTTTCTGTACTGTTGTTTGCAAATGTTGGGCATTTTGACCTCAAACCATTTGCTGCTAGAACGATTAGGTATGTAGTAGATTTAGCGTTACCCAGAGTGCGCCATATTTAAGAATGAACCTCCAGAATGACGGAGAGAAGTGTGATAGACCTTACCAACGGTGTCATCTAGGGGTTCACCTTTCTCTCCTAGCTCAATGGGTTTACTTTTCGGTATACGAATTCGGTATACGTCGTGTTCAACCTTGTCATAGGCGAGAGAACAAAGATCTCTTAGTTCAGAAACTCCTTGTGCTATCCTCCAGGTCGCTTCAGCCTTTCAGATACCTTTAATGCAATTCAAACCCGATTTGTGGCCCATAAATAACTTCAGTTTATCGTGCAGGAGTTCTCTGGTTAGAATCCGTTGGTGGTGTGCGTTAGTCACTGCTTTCAGATACAAGGAGACTTGATGGCTATCATGACAATGTGCGTAAACGTCTCGCACCGACAGGTCAAACTGTGAGAGTTTTTGTGTTTTCTTTTATATTGGTTGTGGCCTGATGGTCAATTGGCTAGAGCTCTAGCCATTGGTACCACAGGCCTCAAACTCGAATCCTGGCGGTGGCATGGATGTCTGCGAGTGGTTCGGTACTCACGTTAAACTGTAGGCCCCGGTGTAATTAGCCTAAAGTGTGCAAAAAATGAACGTAGAGCGACAAATCAAACTTAGGTACAAACGTAGAGCGACAAATTTCAGTTCTGTTAGCATGCAAAGGCCCACCGATTTTTAGCTGCCCTCTCCTCCACTCAAGAGTGAGGTGAAAATCAAATTTTAAAATTTTTTTCTTACTGTCCCATGTACTTATTTAATTACGCATGCCAAACTCCACTGTATCAGCAATAAAAAAAAAATAATAATAATTTTTAAAAAACTACCTTTTGGAATCTCCTTAGATAATTATTTAATATTGATATTGGTTTCTTAACAGCATCTGCTCATGCTGTTATAGTTTTCTAACAACACTTAAAATCCTATTCGGGGCTACTCTAGAGAATATTTTGGCTACTTTGTTGTGATCATTATTGTTTAATTAGGATCATCAAAATAAATAAAATGGATGCTTTAATAATAAATTTGTTATCGTCGATTTGGCTTCCTTCAAGTGTGACACAAAACCGACCAATTCTATATTTTAAAATGAACAACAACAATTTATGTATAATTTTTTAAGTTAAGTCATTGAAAAATTCGCTGTAGTCAAATTTTAAAAGTAAATTTATGTTAGTAGCTGTAAAATTTAGTTGTGTCAATTGGTGTAGTTATCGAATTTCAAATTAATATTTTGTTGAGGGGCGGTGTTAAAAATTTTTTTTATGATCTTTTTAATATCTTTGAATAATCTTTCGTTAATTTTTTTAAATTTAAAATATTAATATAATTAAATAATATATTAATATTATTATTTAATTATATTAACATATTAATATTATGATTAATTTATAATATTGAGAATCTTGAATTTTATTTGGAATTTAATTTGCTAAAATATAATCTTCAAAAGGTAATAAATATCGTTTGTTTAAATTACGTAATTCGAACAATTTGTTAAAGAAAATTTTTTTTTATATTGACGAATTATCGTTTGATATCATTTTAATGAATCAAAATGCTACAACTAACTACGTATATTAGCAACAAAATATTAAAAATAAAAACATTCTTTGTAGCATACATTTTCATTTGCAGTAGTAGCATCTGTTATTATCATTATCATTTTTTTTTCGATCTCTTTTTCCTGGTAATTAAGATAAATTACGAGGAAATATTCTGTTTTCCTTAATTAAAATGCTTCAATCAAATGTAATGAATCACAAAATTATAAAAATGATCGTTATTTCTATTTAATTCTTGTGTTTTTCAAAAACGACTGCTTTCAAATTTTCCAGTTAAGAATTTTTTTTTTTTTTTTAAATCGTACAATTTTCTTTAAAACATTATACATACTACTGTGCCCAAAAGTAAGACCAATTATTATAATTTTTTTTAAACTCTTTATTTATTCTTCCAAATTTAGTTCATCGCCTTTAAAAAGTAATCCCCTCCGGACACATTGCACTTATGCCAACTTTTTTCTAATCATCAATGAATGCTAAAAAGTCATCGGCAGGCATGGCCTTCAAAACGCGCACCGATTCACGTTGAATCTCTTCAATCGATTCAAAACGGTATCTCCGGAGTGGTCAGTTTGGGGAATAGCCAGAAGTCGCCCGGTATGAATACGGTGGTTGTGGAACGATATAGGTTTCATTTTGGTGAAAAAAAGTCACGAAGAATCAATGCAGTGTGAGAATACATAAATTTCGCAAAACACTGTTCTTTCTTTTGCCATTTTTTCCCTCTTTCCAAATATGTAAACTGAGTGTTCACGTTTATCATGAATCATGTTTTTATCTTTTCTGTTATCTATACTTCTATTCTCGATAATTTTGAGGAAAGTAGTTCTTAAGCAAGTTTCATATAATAAAATATGTTGATTAAATTTCTTGCAATTCATTATAAAAATTGCACATAATATACATCTACTTTAATCAGTCTGTGCTTAATTTTATACGTCCACAAATATCTTAGCATTTATAAAGAATTTGAAATGGAATAGAAATTTGTTCTAATCTGAATTATTTCTGTCTTACAAGTGTTTTTTAAAAAACTAAATAATTTCTTATTAAATAGAATTATTTTATTTATTGCGTATATGATATGGATGAGTATTTGTTATTAAACAGTAAAATCGATCAAGTGCGAAGCGTATAGTAATTTAGCATTCAGATGCTTTAACTGCGTTAAACAAGATATTTTAATTTATTTTTATGTGGCAACAGTTTGATCTTAATTTGTCTTCCAATGAACATATTTTATGCTAAACTATTTTGTAATTGCTGTCTATTTATACAATTCCTGTATTGGTTAACTTTGTATATGTGACTAGACCAAATAAAAATATATTTGTTAATTATGTAACTAAAACATTTTTTTCTATGGTTATCAGTATAATAATTCGCCGTATGATTGCAAACATTTAATGTATTCAACCGATAACAAAAAATATTAGCCAAAAATAGCAAATTTGCTTTCAAAAAGAATAAATAATATTAAAAATATCCTAATGCATATAAGACGAAAAATATATATATATATATATATAAACTAAACTAAAAATAAACTAAAAAATAACTAAACGAACTAAATTAAAAATAAAATTTTATTTAGAATTAAATTAAATTTAAAATGTAAAGAACAAAACCCATCATAGCCGTCTTTAAAAAAAAAAAAAAAATTCACATTTGGAATTCCAAACGATTTTCTTTTTTTGGAAAAATCTCATTTACACTTTGAAATAAATTGTTCATAGATTTTTAAATACTAAATACGGCCATTAATATTTTAATGTTAATGCAACAAAAAACAAATGTTTTCATTTTATAAATGTTGAAATTTCCGTGATAGTTTTCCTTTTTAAAATTAGATTTTAGCTCTTTGGGCTGCTGATTTTAGAGTTTTAAAAGTTGACGTTTGTGGTATTTTTTTTATATTTATTTATTAAATATCAATACCAAAATTTATTTTATATACTTCACAGACGTATTTTCGGTCCGTTCAAAATCCTTGATAATTAAATCAAACAAATTGTTTAAAAAGAAAGGGAACCTAAATAGTCTACATTACATCAATTTCCGATGGTAATTAAGAAATATTTTTTTTTCAAACACAATTTGCCATATGAAAATAAAATCGTTTGGTTTAGAATATTCGATCTATTTTTTTTTTTTTTTATCTGGTGTTTATTTATGTTACAATATCTTCGTGATTAGATCATTCTAGGAAACATCGTTCTAAATTGGCAGATTAATTATTTATTTTCAGTAAATGTACATAGTTATTTTAAATAAAAATGTACAATAAATCAATATTTTGGTCTATAGAGAAAAGAAAAGGAATTTAAATGGCTTACATTATACATTAATTTCCTGTGTTAACTGAGAAATATTTTTCAAATAGCTTGTTATATTAAAATAAAATCGTCTGTTTAGAAAATATTCTAAGCAAACGATTTTATTTATCGTTCCCCCTCCCTCCCCCTTTTATCTGGAGTTCATTTATGTCAGAATATCTACTTAATTAGATTATTCTAGCAATCATTGTTCTAAATTCACAGATTAATTATTTATTTGGATCGGTGAACGTATAATGTAATTTTAAATCAATATTTAAAATAATTATATTTTCTATAGAGGAAAGAAAGGGAAGTTAAGTTGTTTACATTATACATTAATTTCCAATGGTAACTGACAAATATTTTTCAAAACAGCTTGTCATGTTAAAATAAAATCGTCTCTGCTTAGAATATATTCTAAGCAGACAGAATTTATTATCTTTCGGATTTTATCTGGAGTTTATTTATGTCAAGAATATCTTTTGTGATCTGATCATTTTTTAGCAAACATCGTTCTAAATTCGCATATTAATTATTTATTTAGATCAGTAAATGTTTTGTAATTTTAAATAAATGGAATATTTCGGTCTATAGAAAGACTATCATTTAACGATTATAGGCATGCCCTTAAAATGTTTGTAGTTATTTTTACAATTGTAAAGAAGTCATTAAAATGCCTTTTTAGTCGAATTGAACCCAATAGAATATATTTGACCAGAATTTAAAAATTGGAATTAGGAAAAAAAATTTCCTCAAAGCAGCAGCTAAATGCCAATTTCCAAAAAATATAAGCATAGGAAATTTGGAACAAATTAAAAAATTGTGCGATAAATTTATTTAAAAATTATTTCAAATTTATAACAAGTACGATTAAATTCAGTCAAGTATTAAAAATATTGAACACAAGCAGCTGATAGATTTTTATCAGTTTATTTGTCCTTGTCTGAAAGTTTATTGCGAATAATATTCACTGTTTTTTTTTACCGCGTTATTGTATTTAAAACAAATTTATTGTAAAATAATTTAAATGAAATAAATATGTATTCGAGCGGAATTGTTTCAGAGCAATACATTTTCAAAATTTTATTTAATGATTTGTATATATGACACGTCTATGCAAAAAATGTGGTGGACTGACTACATTGTCAAATTTTTGTTCAATACCAATTATGTGCTTATGCATTTTTGCAACATTAATTAGTAGGAAATCAAATAATAAACCATGTTTGTTATCAAGAAAAAATATTTTATTGGATGCTGATTATTATAAAAAAATCTATTTATATTCATTAACTAATTATTTATGTCGGTTTTTAAATGCCATTATTTCCAAGATAAATCGATAGTTGGAAATTCCTTGCGTTGTGCTCAGAGGAGGAGTTTAAAAATTGTGATGATAAAATGTGTATACTCTATAGTAAATGCCTTATGGATAACGCTGAATCTTCTACTTATCTGCTGTTGTAATGGCAAATAACGCTGAGTCCAAGGCACTCCATTGATGCATTTAGTGCCAAAGGCACTCCATTGATGCATTTAGTGCCAAGGCACTCCATTGATGCATGCTCTTGAGAATATTATATTGCTGTATGCAGATTTTTAACTTTGACTCTTTATTTTTGTTACTATTCTAATTGCTCTTTTAAAACCATACATCGAGACTTCATTATTGTATTTTGAATGTTTACAGGTGCGCTGATAAATAACCGTAATTTTCATTTCAACAAATATATTTCCTATTGAAAAAAAAAAATATATTTATAGAAATCGATTGAGAGCTATTTATTAGAAAATCTCTCAGTAATGAAAGCAAAGAACTGTCTGTCAGCACTGCATTGGTCTCATTCTATTCTTTAATAAAATGCCATCTGTGTTGAATATCGTTACTTTCTAAAAAATGAAATAGAAGTAAAAAAAAAAAAAAATCCTTCAGTATGTCATGAGAAAGGATAAAATATATGAAAACTTGGCCATTAATGCTGAACGGATTATGTCTATGTATATATTATTATAATTTTGCTTCTTTAAATGTATCTGGCATTCTTGACTGCTATAGCTATAAAATGGAGATTTTTCCGAACAGTTAACTCGTGTGTTCTTCACTTCCTGGTAGGAGGTTAAATGAGCAATAGAGAGTAATATACTATTGAGGGAATATAGAAAGTTTGAAGGAAATTATTGAGATTATCATATCATTCTAAATCAGGGATGGCCAAACTGCAGCCCACCTTGAACATTTTTCAGGCCCGTGAGATTTATCCCACTTTTACAAAATATATTTATTTTATAATGTCCAATGTAGCGGAAACCAATGTACTAAAGAAATACAATATGTGTGCATCCATATGATCCAATTTGAGAAATCTAGCATAAAAAGATGTTAGCGCTTTTGGTTCAACTTCCACCTACGAATCATTTTTTCTAAAGTGAAATTGACCTAACGCAAAAACACGCTCAGACATAACGTACGCAACACCCATTACAATGTGCAAATACCCAAATGGAGATCGATTTGCAAACGCTAAGTGAAAGAGTGGAGAAACACATATCGCACTACGAAAATAAACATTTTTGGATGATTTCATTTTTTAAATTTCGTTTATATTTATGTGTTTTTTGTATTTCATTTTTAGAGTTCTGTATTTCTTTACAATGCATACCACTGCATCACTTTAATGCATTTCCAAAGTGGCCCGCAAGATCATTTCGTTTGGCCATCCCTGATTTCAATGTTCTTCCGTGGAATTTCTAAATCAAAATTTTATCCCATTCTTAATGGGACGTTATCTTTGACGTTCAAGTTCACTTACACCATACGCAGTCATAATAAACTTGCAATAAAGACAGACATGCTTTGTCCAATTACAAGAATTTATGTCTTCTAAATAAAATCTTCCTTATATTTCTAAATCGAAGACTGTCTCAGACTAGAACGAAACTTGAAGACGGGTTCTATACAGTTGCTGTTATCTCAAGTGCAGAAGTCTCTTGCGTCTAACCGCCATGTGTAAAAATGCATTTGGTGCGATTTTTTTTTTTTTTTTCTTTTTCTGTCCGGGTACGAAACAAAATAATTCTTTGTTTGTGCGTGTGACGCGGTTGAGTACTTTCCCTCTTGTCATGGTTACAGTTATCGCATGGCTGCTCGTAAGTAGGGCGATGCTTCTCGACGCCCACGCGCCTTATTCGTACTGACTTTGGTTTATACGTGCTGATTTGCATACCTCACGCACTTTTATTGCGAGATTTATTCGTTCATCGCAACACATTGTGTTTGCGATGCGATTTTTCTCTGTTTTGAATGCCATTTGTGGATGGGATTGCAGTAGATTTCTCTGACTGCTCGCTGTTTGTGACAACGAGGATTTTAATGAGAGATCTCTAAAAAAAAAAAAAAAAAATTTTTTTGGAAGTCACTACAGGATGCAAGCAAGAGGAAGAAAATTATTTTAATATGTAATGAATGTGTGTGTGTGTATTTATGTATGTATGAATGTGTGTGTGTGTATTTATGTATGTATGAATGTATGTGTGTGTGTTATGTATGAATGTGTGTGTGTGTATTTATGTATGAATGTATGTGTGTGTATTTATGTATGAATGTATGTGTGTGTATGTGTATTTATGTATGAATGTGTGTGTGTATTTATGTATGAATGTATGTGTGTGTATTTATGTGTGAATGTATGTGTGTGTATTTATGTGAATGTATGTGTGTGTGTATTTATGTATGAATGTATGTGTGTGTTTATGTATGTATGAATGTGTGTGTGTGTGTATTTATGTATGTATGAATGTGTGTGTGTATGTATGTATGTATGAATGTGTGTGTGTATTTATGTATGTATGTATGAATGTGTGTGTGTATTTATGTATGTATGTATGAATGAATGTGTGTGTGTGTATTTATTTATGTATGAATGTGTGTGTGTGTGTGTGTTGTGTTTGTATGTATGAATGTGTGTGTGTTTATGTATGAATGTGTGTGTGTATTTATGTGTGTGTGAATGAATGTGTGTGTGTGTATTTATTTATGTATGAATGAATGTGCGTGTGTATTTATTTATGTATGAATGTATGTGCGTGTGTATTTATTTATGTATGAATGTATGTGCGCGCTCGTGTGTATATGTATGAATGTATGTGCGCGTTCGTGTGTATACATGTAATTATATATACGTGTGTGTGTGTGTGTGTTTTAGTGTAATTTATAAAATAAGTGCATAAAGAATTTGATACGTGATATTAAACTGTGTGTTTAATTGCATGTTTCGACTACAGAATCTTGCTCGCGCGCGCGCACACAATAATCATATAATCTTACAAATAAGTACCTAACCTTCCTGAAATTGTTCCTCACTGTCGTCTGCATAAACACTTCATGTGGACGTTTGTAATGGTCTTAATGCAGACTAAAAGATTTTGCTGTTTCTAAAGTTTATTTGTCGGTTTTTACCATGAAGAATGGGAAGCACCTGAATCGATTGTATTTATCGATTGGTAAACTCTTGTATCTCGTAACTTAAAAATACTATGTCAAAACTATCATGGTGAACTTTTTTTTAATAATAAACGAGCTATTATTTCGAGGTAGGGAAAGGTGATCAATATGCATTCACAATATATCTATAATCTCTGAAGTACTTATTTAATTTGTATTATTTTTGTATTCCAAGGTATTTATTTCATTAATGACAGTTTAATTATTTGCTTAATAATCTTTAAAAAATGATCGAAAGAAATCAAAGATTAACATACCGCAACAGTTTTGCTTATTTACCATGGTAGATTGTAATTAAATTCGTTTATGATATATCTGCGATTATTCTAGCATGCCAAATTGAATCAGCTTTCAGTGTGGTGCTTACGCCCACGGAAATAGGATCGAATAACTCGCCAAAAATGGAGTTACAGTAGCGCCTATTCGAATATTCATTTAATCCATGTCAACGGCTAGCCTTGGTATAAGACAGTTGACACGTATGCATGAAGATGTGGAACTCTTTGCCGTCCTTTATCCTCAGACGCTATCGTTGACACCATGAAATTTGGTTTGATTGTCACTCTACTGTCACTTTGTGCACACTTTAAGCTAATTAGACCGGGACCTACCGTTTAACGTATATTCGAACCACTCGCAAACATCCATGCCACCAACAGGGTTAGAACCTTAGCATCGAAGGCTAGAGTGCTAGAGTGCTTGCCAATTGGAGGTGCACCATGAGGAGGTGGTTCCACGAGAATTTGCTAAACTTAAGTAAAATAAGAAATCTGTGTACGGTTCGAGACAGTTGCCTGTTTCCAAATGCGGTTCGCGACACTATCAAAAAGTGGTCGACGAGTCATTGCTTTTACCTTTAAATGCGACCAATGAGCTGTTGCTGTTACCGTCAAATGCGGCAAACGAGTTATTGTTTTTACCCTTAAATGCGACCAACGTGTCGTTGCTTTTACCATCCAATGCCACTAACGAGTCATTGCTTTTCGCCGTCAAAAGCGGTCAAAGAGTCATTGCTTTTTACCACCAAATGCGGCTGACGAGTCCTTGCTTTGACCACCAAATACAACCAACGAGTCCTTGCTTTTACCCCCAAATGCGGCCAACGAGTCCTTGCTTTGACCACCAAATGTGGCCAACGAGTCCTTGCTTTGACCACCAAATGTGGCCAACGAGTCCCTTTTGCTTTTACCACCAAATGCGACCAACGAGTGACTGCGTGTACTACCAAATACGCTCAAAGAGTCAATGCTTGTACCACCAAATGCGCCCAAAGAGTCAATCCTTTCACCATCAAAATGCGCCAACTAGGTGAATTTTTCCCAATGCGGGCAAATTAAGCTAAAATGTTGGACGATCCCCTGATTTAAAACGTATCTAAAAAGATGAATCTGAAGGCAGTCCAGAGACGGGGGAAAGAAAAAAAAAAAAAAAAAATCAACTTTCGGAATCGACATTGACAGATCGACAAGTTGTTTTTTTTCACGTAGATTTCGCAACGCGTGTTTGCAATTATTTTTCGAACCGATGTAGTCGAGCAGCTGACGAAACAAAGCTCCGTGATCTTGAACTGGTGTCACGATTTTCCGGATTTGCGCGCGTGGAGTCATGCTGAGCTTCTATAGAATATCGTGTATTGGAAGGGGAAAAAAAAAAAAAAAAAATGAAAAGCATGTATTTACACTCACAATACATGTACGCCATTTTAGTTGAAGATGGACTTAAATTTCAACAAAGCTTATTAAAAATATAAGTAAGGGATGAATAATTATAGATTTAATAATATATAACTCTATTTGGTAATTAAGAAAACTATTCCCATAATTTCACAGATAGCTGTAGTTAGTTAAATTTATTATCCTATAACTATATAGAGATATATTTATTTTTATAATATACGATGTTATAAGCAAAGGCCGAAAGAAAGACGTGGCCAATTGACTGGCGCTCTGGCCTTTGGTACCATAGGCTTCAGGTCCGAATCCTGGCGGTTTGGTTTGTCGCTCTACGGTCATTTTATGCACACTTTAGGCTAATTAGAACGAGACCTACAGTTGAACGTGGATTCCGAACCACTCCGATTCCACACATGAAAACATCCATGCCACGGCCAGGACTCGAACCTGAAGCCCGTGATATCAAAGGCAAGAGCGCTGGCCACCAGGCCGCCCCTGACGGTGCCATGGATGTTTGTGAGTGGTTCGGAATCCACATTAAATTGTAGGTCCTGGACTAATTATCTCAAAGTGTGCATTAAATGACCGTAGAGCGGCAAACCAAACTAAAAAGGAAAACGTTCTATTTCATGGGGTGTTTTTTTAGTTCTTTTAAAACAGAAAATGTTAATGTGTGTTTGTCCACAATTTATAAAATTTATTAAAATTATAATGCTTTTACTCCGACAGACTTTAAAATTTCCTATTTCATGCCCGTATCTTCAAATTATTTGTTGATACTAGCAATCACCTGCATTAGCCACTGTGGTTGTTAATAAACATTCTTTGGAAATGTGGTGCTTGATAAATACAGAGATTTACGAAAACAGAAATTTTAGAATTATAAATTCCTAATGTCCAAACTAGTTAATGTTCAACAACATCAGTGACGCAACAGGCCCATGGTGAGCCAAGTCCGTCTACCTTCTGGCAGATTTCGAGACAGGAGAGGTTTTCTTTTACGGGATCGGGGATATATAGGACTCAAACCTGAAACCTGTGGCACCGAGCGCTAGTCACTCGGTCATCAGACCCAGTTAATGTTCAAATGTTAAAATTACAAAATTTTTTATTTTACTATGTTTTGGTGTATGCCTTATATGTTTCTCGGCAGGCAATATGTATGTAATAGAATAGCGTTTCATTTGATGTTGTAATGTTTCCTTCCGTATGTAACCAAAGATAAGCAATCGCATCATCGTGCAAATAGTTCTTTCATACCGGAACAGTACTGTATCTGTAAACGCTATACATTACGTAATGCCATTGTGCTGTCGTACCGTGCAACATAAATTGTTTTTAGTTCCTGTATCTTGGATTTCAAGGAGAGGTGAAAATTAAGTCCTTCTTACTAAGCGTTGCCAACTATTTCAGTGAATAAATGAATTCATATGTACAGTTAAGAAAAAAGAATTTCTTCATGCTACATAATAACAAGACTGATTTAGAAATATTTTTTTAAGTGGTAAATCACAAATTTCTCAATTTTGACTTTCTTTTTACGATAGTATGTATAAAATGTGGAAAAATAATAGAATAAATAAATTAATTTTTTTCCATGGAGAAATAAAACTTCTAAAACTTTTTCCCTCACTATTTTTGTATCGGATGGTTTCGAATTATTTTATTTATACTTTTAACTGTTTTCAAAAAAAACTTACGTATTGGTTGACGTATTCTTTTGGAGCTGTTTAGCCCCTGTTGGCTCCATCTCCGATAGGACAGGGTAAATACAGTTGAAACAATGAAAATTGCCCAGAATATATTTACGGATATAATAAAATTAACTTACAATCATAAACAAATAAAAGAAAAGAAAAATATTTCAAAAATTAAATTAAAATTTTGCGCGGACTTTTTAAATCACAATTGAAATGTAAGAGTCAATCTGCTGGATTGCAGTATTTTCATGATTTAATAAGCGTGTCAAAAAATTTAACAGGGATGTGTTTAGGAAAATCTTTTAAGAAAGGAATGTTAATAGCTTTATAGATATCAGGATTGGGCATGAACCATTGAGCAAAAATAATTTGGCGGATAGTGATATTTTTGTAAAGTTTCAAACGTTTTTAAATTAGATTTAGCTGCATAGGATTATACCGGCATACGTGAGAGTTGGGCGAACCATAGCAGTGGGTCTGATGGCCGAGTGGCTAGCGCTCTGGCACTCGATGCCACAGGTTTCCATTAAATCGAGGTTCCTATGCCACAGGTTCGGAATCGAGTCCCGGCTGTACCATGGATGTTTGAGTGGTTCGGAATCCACTTTAAGCTGTAGGTCCCTATCTCATAGGACCCTAGAGCGTCACAGAGCCCGATATGACTTCTTCTCTCCCACATCATTCCCAAACTGTAAAGGGGCAACTCGGATCTAGGCACTGTGGTGTGGTGTGGTGTGGTGTAGTAGTAGAACCATAGCAGTATAAAGCAGAATTTTGTTATTCCTGGTAATGGTAAAATTTCTATTTATAAGTGGGTAGTTTTCTGAAGGCTATCCGAAATTTAGTTTTGGTGTACAGAAAAAGTTGTTTCCAATTTAAATGTAAAAACTCTTGTTCTATTTATCATGAAATATTGATCCTTTGACATATTAGTTCCAAAAGGGCGGGTTCATTTGGAGAACGTTTAATAAAAATAAGGGAAGGGAGGAGATGGAAGCATAAAGAACGAAAAGATTCAATTTAGAAAAATTATTTGTCGTCGATGATTCAAAGACCAGTCATTCAGGCTGCAAAAACGGATTACTAGTTTGTTCTGGATTATGGGCTGTAATTGATTGCATTTCCCTTTTCATAGTCAGTGAAGCATGAGTTATGCTATAAAGTTAACAAATTTGTTAATAAAAGACAGAAAAATAGCTGACTGCAAATGACGAATTGCAGTGTTTTAAGAATATGATTAAAAAAAAAAAAAGAAAAAGTAGAACATTCTTTGATAGCGCAACAGGTTTCTCGTTATGATCATTTTTTGGTATTTGTAATCTTTTATTTTCGTATTATCCTTCGTTATCTTATTTGTGTATGTGTAATGCGAATGTTATACATTTTTTTCTAAAGGTTTGTCGAAGATAAAAGATTCCCAGCGAATGTTTAAGCTCGAAAGATAAATTATTAAGGATTTCAAAAGACTGTTCTAAAAATATTTTATAATGTGTTCATAATGTAATTGTTTATTCAGAAGTCTCCTTAAAATTTTAAATTATGAAACAGAACGGTTTCTTTGGCAATAGACTTCTTCATTGGAAATATCAACGCAGTAGTTTGTGTAGGCAATGTGGTTATTCATAAAATATCTTTGACATAAAGTCTGATGAATGAATCGAAGAAGAATGTAATTTTGAAACATATATCCATTTTATACATAGTTGCCCCTTCGAAAATTCTTATCCCAATGTCTTTAATATAACCTTAAAATAATTTTTATGGTTACATGGAAACATATATCCATTTTCAATACATAGTTTCCCCTTCGAAAAAATGTCTTTTATCCCTTAAAAATAATTTTAGATATCGAGTTTTCTATTTTCTTCTAGTAGGTTCCAACCCATCTTTATTTCATTTTTAAAATTCCATTGAAAAATAATTAATAATTATCTTATATAGAAATCATTTTATTTATTTTTTATTTATTTATTTATTTAATAAAATGTCTTATTTTACAGGTCCATGCATACATCATCAGTTCTTTACGTAGCAGCATGCCATCCATGTTTGGAAAAGACAGCAAAAAGAAAGAACTCATCAAGAACCTACGCAATGTGTACGAAGAGATCCAGCGAGAGCACCACCTCCCACCAGGAGACTTCCCAGACATCAGAGACATGCAGGAAAAACTGTTGGACATGGACTTCACCAAGTTCCAGCCCCTGAAGCCAAGGCTACTGGACGCGGTGGACAAGATGCTGGCAGAAGACATCGCCAGGTTGATGGCCCAGATTCCCTCAGGAGCAACACATGCAGACCAAGGAAGAATCCGATGTAAGAGGTGGTGCCTTCGACGGTGTCCAACAGAGTCCTTTCACCTATGGCAGAGGCGAAGGTGTGGATGCTGGATCCATGGATTCAGAATGGATCGTGGGCAAGAGCGCTACAAGTACGACGACATCTTCCAAAGTCTCAATCCTGTGGATGGCAAGATTTCTGGCGCCAATGCCAAGATGGAGATGGTCAAATCGAAGCTGCCCAACACGGTTCTTGGCAAAGTGTGGAAGCTGTCCGATTTGGACAAAGACGGCATGCTCGATTCGGATGAGTTTGCTCTAGCAATGCACCTGATTAACATAAAATTGTCTGGACATGACCTGCCCATGGAACTGCCGGAACACTTGGTGCCACCCTCCAAGAAAGATTTTTGTCCGTTAATTTGCTGTGGTGATGACACCTAATGGATGTACTCAGATAAAGAAATTATTATACAATATATATTTTTATTCATTTCGTGTTTGTTTTTTCACGTTCTTTTTTCATGACATTGCCTTTGATAATAGGATACTTTATAAATTACCCACTTTACACGAGGGGAAAATTGTGTCAACCAAATCAGCACTGAAAAAGTTGACAAAAAAGGCTTCATTGAACTTTTTGTGCTGTTCACCTCACCAGCTGTAATTTGATGTGCTTTAATGCGTAATAAAATCCAAATGAAAATAACCATATGTATATCAATTTCAAATTGTTATTAAATATATTTAATTTATTATGTACCACTCATTGATATTGTCTTTATTGTTATTTAAAACTTTCAATATTTTATTAACACTTCAGTGATTGAATGATTACTAATATAAAAGTACCTTGAATGAATTGTGTATATTTTAAAACCATTTTGTTGTATACAGTTATGATGAGATTCTAAAATAAAAATAACAACAACAAAAAAAGTTTTAATATCTATTTTAATGCATTTAAATAATTTTATAAGTATTTTGTTAATTTAATTATTATTGTCTTACTCAGTTAAGAAAAAATACTTGAGAGAATTATTATTCCCTAACATATATCAGATTATTTTTAGTGTTGAATTTTAGTTTTAAGAAGTTTTAAATAATATTTACTTTTTGTAATTAGATTTAAAATAATTATTTAAATATAAACAGGTTTTTAAGTTTCGTTGAGTTTAATAATAATATAATCTAAGTGCCTTTTTATATGTGTATAAATAAAAAAAATACGACTTGTATCTGAAAATATGTGTGCTTTTTCATTTTTATGTTCATTTAAGATTTTAATGGAAAAATGTAACACAATATTTTTATGTTTGTTAAAATATGTTTTATGTAAACAAATGGTCTTTTCGGTTTTGTTGCAATTTTAGTTTATATATGTTGCTTTGTTGAGAAATTATCATATTTAATGTTTAATTGAATTTTTATTGTAAAACTAATACTCTCATTTTCATTGAAATAAGTTATTTTATTATAAAGTATTATTATTGTGTACTTATTTTAAAAGTACATTAATTTTTATTGGAAAAAGTGGATATTTCTATGTTGTACTTACTATTTAGTTTTTCTATTTTTATTAATATGCATTTTAGTACTTTTAAATGAATTAATAATTATAGAATTCCATTTTTTTTCATTCCGCATACAACCAAAGGACCAAATTGTATTGTACTTTTAAATATGATATCCTATAACATCGATCTTTATTATTGTATTAATGATAAATAATATATAATATTCTCTATTATCTTTTTACTTTAATCCTTACTTCAATATTGCAATAGTTCACATATTTAAATCATATTTGCATATTTATTTTACTTTTTTGCAAATTATATTTTAAATGTTATCGGTATTCCGAATACTTGATTAAATTTTAAATTATCGTTTGCAAAAAAAAAAAAAAAATTTCAAATATATATTTTTTATTTTAAAGTGGCAACACGATGCAATAATTCTTCAGAATTATATTTTGTTCTTCAATATTAGAATAATAATTGATCGTATTTGCTTAGTATACGTTTTTATTTGTTTTATGTTCTGCAAATCATATTCTATTATTCTTTTAATGCTTTGTTTTGGAATACTTCCATTTAAATTTAGAATGGATCGTTTGCGAAAAGAAATGTTTTGATATTATTTATTTTTTTATAGTTGGCAATGCAATGGCAATAATCGTTCTTTTGTTTTGAAGAATGTTTTCTTCAAAAAACGATCCATTTTAGAATTTAGTGTTCTTGTATATCAAAGAGAAATTATTGTGAAATATTGTATCGAATTCGCTTTGTAGTGTTTTTTGACTATAGATATCTTTTTTTTTTATTTTTCTTTCAGTTTAAACTTGTTAAATGAGCTTACTGTATGTGTACATTTGAATCCCAACTGTGAATTTGCCGGAGTCGTAAGAAATTATGTCTTTTTATGATTTTGTTGTTACTCTACAGAGTTTGATGCACTTCATTGATCGTTTTCCCCTTTTGGTATTTAAATAGTTTAATAAATTGTTATTTAAGTACATTTTGTGTCTAAGTATTTTCTTTTACAACATTATGATTAATAATTTGAATTTTTCAGTGTTTGTGTAAGATAATTTTAATGCTTAACACTTCACTTCTAGACCAGGGATGACCAACTCGCGGCCCATGAGATTTATCACACTTTTACAAAATATACTTATTTTACAATGGCCAAAGTATGAAAAACAATGTATTGAAAAAAAATACATTATTTGAGCATCCATGTATTCAAAAATTAACTGTCGAAATGTGAGAAAAATGAATTTTGATTTTAAAATAATATTCTTGCGAATATAGGGCAGATATTGCCGTTTTATTCATGAATTCGCAGACTAATTAAATTATAAACACCAATTACAATTACGATGTGCTAATATCGAAATTGAGATCTATTTGCAAAAGCTTAGTGAAAGAGTGGAGAAACACATATCGCACTAGTAAAATTAATATTTTTTTATTTCATTTTTAGTGTCATATATTTCTTTACAATGTGCGTTTAGTATCATTATTATTATATTATATATGTTTGCATGTAAGAATAATAGTAAACACAAAAATAGTAACTCATTATGTTTAAATTTTTCACTCCAAACAAATGTCTATAGTGGGATATATAATTTTATAGGCGACCCGCCGAGTTATGATGTTTTCCAAACTGGCAGCAAGTTCATTTGGGTTGGCCACCCCTAGGCTAGACGATGGACGTTTTATTAAGTGTCAAAACATACTTATAAATTTGCTTACATATCAAAATATTAATGATTGTTACCTCATAGATAAATAGTACCACGTGTATAGTTAAAAAGAAAAAAAAAACATCTAAGTGAAAGCCAGTGTCCGATAATGTAAACATTCTATCTGCGTAGGCGTGAGCTGACTGGAAGGAGTAAGAAATGTGACACCAGCAGTGTGCGTTTGGTTTTCGAATAAAAAGATATGTGTTTTTTACAGTCCACTAGTGCTGTGTTATTATTCTAAGACCATATCAATGACAATGGAAATAGTGAGTTAATAATATTCCAACAACGTACGAAATAGCATTTAATTGTTTTATATCAGAATATTAAAAAGGGCCGTGTGGCTATCGCTGTGGCGCTCGGTACCACAGGTTTCGTGTTCGAACCCGGTGTGCCATGGATGTTTGTAGTGGTTCGGAATCCACTTTAAACCGTAGGTACCGGTCTAACAGGTTCGTAGAGCGTTGGGGGTAGTGTTACTCCGCGTTAAATGAGTAACGTCGGTGTGGCGCTTGCCTTAAGGCATCAAAGACAACTGTCTGTTTGCCAGCTGCATTAGAACAAAAAATATTAGGTGATAACTAATTTTTTTGTTTCGGTTTAATTGAAAGTAAACATTACAGAAATCTTATCAATTGTTTTCAATTCTAATAATACAAACTTTAGCAACATCTAAATTTAAATGAATGTTGTTCTATTTATTGGCATTATTCCAAATTCTAAAAGAAACTTTTGTTGAGTTACGTTAGTAAGTTATAATAAGAAAATAATTTTAAACCCAGGTTGTTAGTTGATTTGTGGTTATGGTTTAATGTTTTGAACAATTTTGTTGTTGAATACATCTTTTTTTTTTTTTTTTTTTTTTTCAATTCCTTTTATTAGCTCACACTCTCCCTATGTATATCTTGTTCAAATTTTCAATCGTTCATAAAATACTTTTGATTCATCCATTCGAGTTCAAATTCATTTTTTTTTTTTTTTCAGTGGATGACACTTGGTGTTAATACAGTTTTTTCAAATATTAATTCAGTAATTAAATTAAATTAATTAATTTTAGTTTTTTTAGATTTATTTGTTGCATATATCTACCCATAGATGGCGCCAGATAAACTTAAAAAAATAAATGAAAATTAGTTATAAGGACTTTCTGCGATATAGGGGGGAGTAGGAATTGACTTAATTTTTTTTATTTTTTAATCGTCACATTTTGCAAATCTAGTTATAAAAATCTACCATTTATTTGTATATGTATCGTCTAAGGCAGGGGTGGACATCCGGACACAATGCACTTATGCCAACGTTTTTCCAATCCTCAATGCTTGCTAAAAAGTCATTGGCTGGGATGGCCTTCAAAGCGAGCCGATTCACGATGAATCTCTTCAATCGACTCAAAACGGTGTCCCCGGAGTGGTCTTTTGAGTTTAGGAAAAGCCAGAAGTCGCACGATGTGAATACGGTTGTTGTGGAACGATATGAGTTTCATTTTTGGCGAAAAAGTTACGAAGAATCAATGCAGTATGAGCTGGCGCATTCATTTAGGTACCAATCGAGATTTGAGTGTTTTAGGCTCAAAATGGAATGGACCGATCCTTTTGAAATTCCAACATCGTCAGCAAGGTCTCTAATTGTAAATCGACGGTTTGCAAGCACTGAATCTATAATTTTTGAACGTGAGCTGCGTCGGTTGAGGTGGAGGGGACCAGAGGGCTCTTCGTCTTCAACGCGTTCTCTGCCTTCTTTGAACTGTTTATACCACTTCTAAACATTTCTTTCCGATATAGGAATGCTCACCGAATGCTTTCTGCAACATTCTATACGTTTCCGCAAACAAAATTGAATGCCAGTTCTTTGCTCAATGAATTCAGGCATTTCAGAAATCGCCGGAATCAGTTTTAGCGTCTCACAAAGCCAAGCGTAGCTCAAACACTAATGAATATTTAATGAATATAATAACACTAATGAAATTTGAAATTTCAGATGTCAAGGACAGTGTCCGCAACCTAAAAAAGAAAAAAAAAATTGAAATTCCATAAGCCCCGGGAATTTTAAATTGAAAATTGGGTCTAACTTTTCGGACATAGTAGTGACACACAATTAGTTTGACAGCACATTTTAACAATAAAAAAATTATGTATATTTGAAATTTGAATTTAAATATTTTTTTGAAATTTAGTACAAAAAAAAAAAATGTTCTGTTTAGCAATTCTTTAATCTAAAATTCAAAGTAATAAATTTGTCATTGCAGCTGGAAGTTATTACATCATATTAGGAAATTTACAAATCGTTTCACGCCTGAAAAATTTAGTGCAATGTTTAAACAATTTAAACTACTCATAGCAATGAAATCTGCAATGTTATTTCTTTTTCGACATCAATTTCACTACTTCTTGAATCGAATTTATCAAAACAGAGTTACTATTGTTATTCTAAGGAGAAAAATTAAAATCGACTGTTATTAACAATTTAAAATTAAATTGTAATTGCAAAAATTAAAATCGGCTGTTTAAAAAAGAATAAAAAAAATACGTTGAAGATTTGTTCCTTTCGAATTTATTTATTATCGTTTGTTTACATTTCATTGGCATTCACTGGACACGTGTGCTGATATAAGAATAACAGTTTACGTATCACATAAAAATACGTTTTCATTTAATTACTCGCGAAATAAAACCAATTATGTTTGTTTTTGTTTGCGTATGGAAGAAATAAAAAAATTATGTTATTATTTTATTCTATCAAAAAAAAAAAAAAATTCCTTATTGATACAATAATCTATATTTTTCTTAGAAGTCGGATTATGTTAAAAAATATGAATGCACATTTACGTTTCCAAGTTTATGTTTTTTAATAAAGATTATTCTTTTCATATATTATTTTTGTAAAAAGAAATTAGGACCATAAAAATAAAGTGATTGTTTTTATTGAAAAAAAAAAAATCGCAAAAAAAAGAGCCACACTCACGTAATGAGATGATTAAAAATTTAGGGCTTATCCATTAGTAGCAAATGCGTAATGAATATTGAAATAAGTAATAAATTATCTGTCTGGTCACTGGAAAAGTAAACATCCGGTTCAAAAACGGAAACGGACTAATCGATTATTTGTTAGAGTGTTCACACGTGTAGCAAAACAATTGTGATAGAAATAACTTGAATAGTTATTGTGTATTTTTTCAGCTAATTTTTCTTTTGATGTTTTGTAATTTAAAGTTTTTATCAATAAAAATTAATTTTATTGTAACTAAAACCCTCAGAAAATACCTTTCTCCTCCTTTACACCACTCTGTTTGAACCGTCACACTTGGCTGCATGCCAGTTTTCCATACGATAGGTGGTCGAACTATAAGAAGCGATAAAGATTCTTAAAGTCATTCTGGTTGACTTTCCTTAACTGTTATTGCATTTTTGGCTGCCCGAATCTTAATAAAGAATATATCCATACAGTAGTAATGCATTAGAGCTCGCATCAGTGTTACCAATTTATGGCAAACATACTCCTCACGTGGTTTTTACTTACTAGTTTAACATATGCCATTTTTGGCAGCAATCAGTACTGTTAATAAATCATACTCCCCACGAGATCATACACTTTACGTGACTTTTACATCTGTGTAATTTTAACATCTGTGATGATAGCTTGGCGATTTTTTGGCAGCAATCTTTCCTGTTGGCGAGAGAAGGGAGAAAAAAGGTCTGATATCGTGGTGCTCTGCTATCGTAGCTGAAATGGTTCATTTTTAGCTATAAATAATTCATTTACAAGAATTTTTTTGAAGCGAGATAGAGAGAGATCATCAGGGTTGGGTTTGGCAAACATGTTCCTAATGTGAATTTTACTTTGTATGAGATGATGGCTTGGCGATTTTTGGCAATAATGCTGACTATTACTACTCTATAAGGCTTGATGGCCGAGTGACTAGAGCTCGGTGCCACAGGTTACAGATTCGAGTCCCGGCGGTGCCATGGATGTTTATAATGGTTCGGAATCCATTTTATACTGTAGGTCCTGGTCTAATATGACTACTATTACTACACACCATACCACATCACTGTGCCTAGAGCTGAGTTGCTCCTATACAGTTTAGGAATGATGTGGGTGATAAATCAGGTTGGGCTCTACGATCCTATTAGATCGGGACCTACGGCTTAAAGTGAATTCTGAACCACTACAAACATCCATGGCACAGCCGGGACCCGAAATCTGTGGTATCGAGCGCTGGACACTTGGTCTGAATGGTCAAGTGTTCTATTCTGGTAGACTGAAAGAGAATTGATTTCATTCCTTGAATGGACAAATCTCTGCAAACTTTTAATGTAATTTTTTTTTCCTACGTCGGGGTGAAGTCCATATCGGCCATGAGCCCTCTGGCAGCCCAATAAAAACCAATCATATTATAAAAGTTGTCTGGAGAACAGTTCATAAAAGAGTGATCAGGACAGCTTGCCAAATGTGTAAGATCCATAAAAGTGCCTGCATAACCAGGGGCATAGCCAGGAATATTGGCCACGCCGATACGACAAAGTGTCCTTGCAATAAGTCATGGCCAGTCAAAAGTTTAAATTTTGCGGAAAAACCGAGAGGAAGGTCCAAGGTTTGGTTTGTCGCTCTACGGTCACCTTGTGAACACGAGGGCTAAACAGACCGGGACCTACAGTTTAAAAGTGGATTCCGAACCACTAACAGACATCCATGCCACCGCCACGATTCGAACCTGAAGCCTGGGCCAAAGACCAGAGCGCTAGCCACTTGGCCACCAGGCCACGAAGGTCCAAGTGGAGAGGAGAATACAATAATGAAATCCGGACCTTACGCGTCACAACTTCAGCAAGGTCATTTCGGAGGGACATTTGCAATTTATTTTTTTATCACGCCACAGATTTGCAGGTAAGGCAGAGAGTAAAACGTGGCTGTTGAAAATTGCATCTATTTTTTTGCAGCGATGTCAGCTTTTTTTTCATTTCTTGGAATGGATAGGAATCCACTGAAGATCAATTTTCCATCCAGTAGAAATTAATTAACAAGTAATATAAAAAAAAAAAAAAAATTTTAACTCGATTCCTACTTTTTTTTTCACTCTATTGCAGAAAGCCCTTTATAAATAATTTTCATTCATTTTTTTAAGTTTATCGGGAGCCATCTATTGGTAGATACATGCAACTTACATCTAAAAAAACAAAAATTAATTAATTAAATTTAATGAATGAATTAATATTTGAAAAACTGTATTAACATTCAGTGTCATCCACTGCAAGTTAAAAAAATGTACTTGAACTTGAGTGGATGAATAAAAAGTATTTTATGGACGATTTAAAAGTTTGAACAAGATATATATAGTGAGAGTGTGAACTAATAGAAGGAATTGAAAAAAGCATCTTAACTTCCTCCACTTGGTAGGAATCACTTATTGTATGCGAAGCAACAGCCAAAAGAGCTAACTTGGAAATCTATAAAAAGGTTACTGCCTTTAGTGGTATAGAAAAATTTAATAAAATTTAGAATGACTCACTTTATGGCCTCGATTTTAGCTTCTATCATCATCATAACTGGCTCGACAGCCCGTTGTGGGCCTTGGCCTTCTTCAAAAGATCCAGCCAGGCTGTTCTCCCCTTGGCCGTGGACCTCAGTTTTTGATCTTAATGACATTAAAATCAGAGTCTAAACAGTCGATCCATCTGTTTTTCGGTCTTCCCCCTGGTCGCTGTCCAAAAGGGGTTACATTGAAAACCTTCAAAGCAGCTCTATCACTTTCCATTCTCATGAGATGACTGGCCCATCTCATTCTGCTCAGTTTAACACATTTTGGAATGTCAATATCTAAAAAAAGTTTGTAAAGTTCATTTCCATTGTCACTGATACCACCAAAAATAGTTCTTAGCACCTTTCTTTCAAAGATTGCCAACATTTTCTCTTCTCTTGCTGTTAGTGACCATGTTTCATGACGCATATGTTAATACTGATCTTATGAGAGTTTTGTACAGTAAAATTTTAGTTCTTCTTTTTAATCAGGTGGGATCTTAAATGGCTTCTAAGACCTTAACATCTAAATTTGGGGCATTTAAGTCCACAGGATAAGATTCCCCTGAAAAGTCCTTCTCAATAAAAATCAGCCCTGTAACAACTCCCGTCAGAACATTAATGGAAATTCTCTGATGCATAATTTAAGGAATTTAAAGAATCTTTTGAATCGATATGAATTCCTGTCAATAATCATCAATATGGGGCATGCTCGCCGAGTGGCCAGCGCTCGGTACCACAGGTTTCGGGTTCGAGTCCCTGCGGTGCCATGAATGTTTGTAGTGGTTCGGAATCCACGTTTTAAACTGTAAGTCGTGCCCCGGGTAGTGTTAAATGAGTAACAGCGTTGCAACCTTTCCTTGGGACCTGGTGGTGGCCGAGTGGCTAGCGCTCTGGGCCTCAGTACCACATGTTTCGGATTGGAGTTCCGGCTGTGCCACGGATGTTTGTAGTAGTTCGAAACCCACTTTAAACCGTTCGTCCGGTCTAATAGGATCGTAGAGCGATGTGGGGTAGTGTTACTCGCGTCCGTAGCTATACGTGCCCCTGGGTAGTGCTAAATGAGTAACAGTGGTGCAGCCCTTGCTTATGGCATAAAGATTGACTGTCTCTGTATTACCAGCTGCATTAGAACAACGATATGAATTACGAGTTAAATGAATAAAAAAAGCTCACCTAAAAATATTTACTGTTCATTAAATAATTCATATAAACAGGGCACCATAATTCTCATAATTCATGGACGACAATTTGAGGCCCGCCTTTGACCTAATTCACCATTCTCACTTTTCCTGATATACGCTGACTAATAAACAGGATTTTCACTTGTCCTTTCATGTCTGGCCTTTTCTGTACACAATCAGTTGATTGAATGATTGTGTAAAAAAATGACAAACGAAAAAATTTGTTTAATAAAAAATGAAAATATTTCTCTCCCTTCATACCAGATAGTGGATTCCGAACCACTACTACTGCTACTTGTAGTGGTCCACCACACCACGTCACTGGCCTTGCCCCTAGAGCTGAGATGCCCCTTCACAGGTCAGGGAATGATGTGGGTGAAATAACAAAAAACAAAGTACCAAAAAGTCTGATTGGGCTCTGTAACGTTCTACGTACCTATGAGACCTACCTACTTCCAAGCTCAAAAGTGAATTCCGAAACACTGACAAACATCCAAGGCAAATCAGCCGTTTGGTTTTCAAACCCGAAACCTGTGGCACCGAGTGCTAATTAGCCACCGGCCATCAGGCCCCCGTTTCCGAATACACATATCAAATAAGCACAGTACGAAATACATGCAGAGAGTAGCTTTGTTTCCACGACCGAGTTGATAGTTTGGTTTGGTTTGTCGCTCTATGACCATTTTATGCACACTTTAGGCTAATTAGCAGGGACCTACTGTTTAAAGTGGGTTTCGAACCACCAGCAAACATCCATGCCACCACCAGAATTTGAACCTGAAGCCTGTGGTACCAATGGCTAGAGCGCCATCCCATTGGCCATCAGACCCAAATTTTCGAGAGGTTTTAACTGCAATGAAACTAATTAAAAATTTAAATCATAAAACTTAAATTACACAGTATCAAAAAAAAAAAAGAAACAACTTTCACAATAACTATTGTACTTTTTTTTTTTGAAAATTGTTTTGCGCCGCGTATGTCTGACTTGCACCACTAACAAGTAATCGGTTCCTCCGTTCGGTATAGGCAGGGATAATTTATACAACGTACTGCTTTTATAGATTCAAACTCTATATCTTCTAGTTTGCAATAAATTAAAAAGAAACATTGGACAAAAATATTTTTTGAAAGCCATATACCTCTTTCAACCATTTGTTGCCAACTTTTCTATAAAAATCTGAAGGTCTTTAGAATATTATCTGTCATACTATTGAAATCCGCTTAAGAATTTCAATTTATCATGTATGAATGAGCTTTAAGGAGACATAGTAGTTCACCTTCAAAAATATTTTTAAAGAGTGATTTAGAATATTAGAAACATTTTAAAACAAACCGGATTTACATCAGGCAAAAATTACATCTAAAAGAAAAAAATATATATATAGGTGCCAAAAATGACAGTTACGTTTGAATCGCTCAGACCTTTGAATCGTTCAACTTAATTTTTTTCCAGTTTCTGATTTTCTCATTTTCCGTAAGATTACTAAAAAGGTAGAATAATGTAGAAAATACTAAAAGTAGATTCCAGTAATAAAACACTCCATTGTAGAGTAAGAAAATATGCATGCTTATTCTACTTTTATTTTTATTATTCTCAGTTATGTTTTTATTATTCTACGTTTTTTTATTACCAGTTATGTTTTTTTTATTATTCTACTTATGTTTGTTTTTTATTCCCAGTTATGTTTTTTTTTTATTCTACTTATGTTTTTTTATTATTCTACTTTTTTTTTTTACTGTCACTTATGTTTATTTTTTTCTTAGTTATATTTTTATTATTCTGCTTATGTTTTTATTATTCTCTTATGTTTTTATTATTCTGCTTATGTTTCTTTTTATTCTCAGTTATGTTTATTATTATATATTTTTTATTTCCAGTTATGTTTTTATTATTACTCTACTTATGTTTTTTTTATTACTCTGCTTATGTTTTTTATTCTCAGTTATGTTTTTATTACTCTGCTTATGTTTTTATTCTCAGTTATGTTTTTATTATTCTGCTTATGTTTTTTTTTTCTCAGTTATGTTTTTTTTATTTTTCTACTTATGTTTTTTTTTATTCTCAGTTATGTTTTTTATTACTCTGCTTATGTTTTTTTATTCTCAGTTATGTTTTTTATTACTCTGCTTACGTTTTTTTATTCTCAGTTATGTTTTCTTTTTTCTACTTGTGTGTTTATTATTCTACTTATGTGTTTATTATTCTACTTATGCTTTTTATTATTTTACTTATATTTTTTGTTTATTCTGCTCAGTTTTCCCAATAGGACCAATACATTTTAATATATAGCAAGATAAATACTATATCTTTATATAAATCTTTTCTTTATTTTTTAAAACATTTTAGATATTAGATAGCCTTAAAATTTTAAGTTTGCCGAAAAAACGTACTAATTAGCCTGTATTTGATATAAAAAAAATTTAATTGTACATTTTATTTTTTAAAGGTTATCTTGCGGAAATCATGGGGTAAATTTATTGATTTTTTTTACTTTTGTATACTTATTTTATTAGCTTTCGGTGCCACAGGTTTCGGGTTCAACTCCCGACGGTGCCATGGTTGTTCAGAATCCCACTTTAAACCGTAGGTGTCTGTCTTATATGACTGTAGAGCGTTGGTAGTAGGACTGACAACCCTATCCCATAAAAAGGCACCTCCTGTCGCGAAATCTGGTAGTAGGCAGACGGCCTAGGTCCACCATGGGGCTGTTGCGCCACTGATGATGATGATGATGATGATGATAATGATGATACTTATTTTATGTTATATTTTAAAAAGGCTAATTGAGTTAAAAAATGAGATCAATTCCTTAAAAATTAATACAACCTAAAATTTTATCCTATTAACATATTAAAATTTCATTCGAAAATCAATACAAGTTTTTGATTTATGATGTATTATAAAAATTTTAAGTCATAAAAAAGTGTTTTCATTTAATTAATTTCGTCGTTTAAAAGTGTTAAAATGATCAAATCTTGATTTGAAATTTTTTTTTTTTTAAATGTGTAATTTTATCTAAAAAGGATATTAAATTAAATATTAAATATTCTTTTATATGCGTATTTCTATAAAAATATTTTTTCAAAAAGTGCTAACATAAATGTGAATTTATTTGTTATTTTTTTTTGTTATGTTACATTGGTTATTTCAGGTAGAAGAATTCAGGTTCGAGTCCCTTGGGTATGTGCGTTCGACAATTTTTTAGATTGAATGGAATATCTCGACGATATTATTTAATCAGGTTTTTAAATATCGTTATTAGCAGATGATCTTATCATTATCATTTTAATCTGGGAAGTATTTACAATTTAAATATCGTTATTGATTAAAAAAACAACAACAAGTAGATTCGTGTGATTATGATAGTTTTTGTAAGCGTCTCGCATAGAGTTAAATTCACGTGACTATTCGTCAGTGAACTGATTTTTATACATAAAGGGAATATAAGATCCAGTAATGTGCGAAAATATAATCGTGAGTCTAATAGAAAGATGTAAGTGAACAAGGGTTCGATTCCCCACTTGTGGGTAGTATAAGTTATAGAAAAGGCATTAAAAAATAAACACAATCCATTTCATTAAGTGCATTGAAAAAAATATACATATCAGAATATTTTTTACATTTTTTATGTAAAATAAATAATATAATGCATTTATAGAAAAATATATATATCTGTTATTCAATATTAAAGTAGTATTGTAAATAATCGTGTTTAATATTATAAAAATAATTGTGATTCCAGTAGGAAGATGTAAAGGAACAAGGGTTCGATTCACACTGGTGGATAATGCATGTTACAGTAAATGCTTTAAAAAATAATCACATTCATTATCTCTCATTCAAGTGTATTGAAAAAATATATATATACCAGAATTTTTTTTTTTATCTTTTATATAAAATAATATAAAAACGTTGTTGAATGTATTTATAGAAAAATATAAATTTATTATACAATATTAAAGTAGAATTATAAATAATCGTGTTTAATATTATAAAAGTAATCGTGGTTGCAGTAGGAAGATATAAGAGAACAATGGTTCGATTCCCACTAGTGGTAGTGTAACTTATAGAAAATGCTTTAAAAATAATCACATTGCATATCTTTCATTCAAGTACATTGAAAAAAAAAATATATCAGAATTTTTGACATATGTGTTATATAAAATAAATAATATAAAAACACTGTAAAATGTATTTATTGAAAGTATATAAACCTATGATCCAATAAAAAGTAGTATTATAAATAATCGTGTTTAATATCATAAAAATAATCGTGATTCCAGTAGGAAGAAATAAAGGAACAAAGGTTCGATTCACCCTGGTGGGTTGTGTGCGTCACAGTAAATACTTTAAAAATAATTCATTGAAGTAGATTGAAAAGAGTACATTGAAAAAAAAATATATCAAAATCTTTTAACATATCTTTTATATAAAATGAAAAATATAAAAAAATTGTTGAATGTATTTATAAAAAAAAATATAAATCTATTATTCGAAAAAAATTATAAATTATTATAAATCATGATTATTATAAATCTATTATTCGAAAAATGTATCCAAATTTTTGACAAATATTTTATATAAAATAAATAATATAAAAATATTGGATTTATAGGAAAAAATATATAAATCGATTATTCAATATTAAAATTGTATTATGCACGGACGAACTAAATAAAATAAATGGCTGAGAATCTATGCGAGTTTATTTTTATCGCGTTCTTTTAATGAGTTCGTGAATCGTAGAAAATCGTCTGCGACCTTAAACAATCATGTTCGAAATTGCAGACGAGTAGCAGTAGTAATGTTTTATTACAACGCAAGAGTATTATTTTGACACGAATTCTGTATTTATGTTCGACCAAAAATTCCACGCGTTCAGGTGATTCATCCTTGTGATGTGGCATCCATTCCACGACACACCTAACTCTCCCAAACGATTTATATTTTTTTTTCTTTCAAACAGTCCTCCAAACTGTGGGATTTTATCAAAATCGTTATCAAAAAACATTTCCTTTTGCCTCTCTGCACGACCGACTGTTTTATCAGCTGAGCATGTTGATTATTCGTCTGCGCTTATTTTCGAAAAAGAAATTCTTTTACGCTGAAAATTTATCTTGCATCTGCTAAATGCATGAATCATAAAAAGAAAATGATTCGTAAACAGGAACAAAACATATTGCCTCAATGTTCTAGAAATTTTAGATATTATTTAGAAACTTCCATTTATTTACGAAAGTAAGTCTTGTTTTGTATGGATAAAAGAAAATTAAAGAAATATTGTGGTTGTAATAATTTTTTTTTTTTCATGATTTTTCGTGATATTTTGTTTTTTCATGATAGTTTCGTTCACTGAAACTCTTCGAAATTTTTTTTTTAACTTTTTTATTTTATTTTATTTTTTATTTATTATTTATTTTATTTTATTTCATTTTTTATTTATTTATTTTATTTTATTTCATTTTTATTTATTATTTATTTTATTTTGAAAATTTATCCTACATCTACTAAAATCCATGAATCATAAAAGGAAAATGAATGTAAACAGGAACAAAAATATTGCCTCAATTAATGTTCTAGAAATTTTAGATATTATTTAAAAATTTCCATTTATTTACGAAAATAAATCTTGTTTTGTATGGAAAAAAGAAAATTAAAGAAATATTTTGGTTTTAATAATTTTTTCGTGATATTTTTTTTTTCACGATAGTTTCGTTCACTGAAACTCTTCGAAATTTTCTTTTTAATTTTTTTCTTTTCTTTTTATTTCTTTTATTTTTTATTTTGAAAAATTGTCTTGCATCTGCTAAAAGGCATGAATCATGAATGGAAAATTATTCGTAAACAGGAACAAAACATATTGCCTAAATCATTGTTCTAGAAAATTTAAGCTTCCATTTATTTACTAAAGTATAGTAAGTATTGTTTTACATGAATAAAAAGAAAATTAAAGAAATATTGTGGTTGTATTACGTTTGTTCGATCGTTCACTGAAACTCTTGAAATTTCCTTCTTAACTTTATTTATTTATTTACTTATTATTTATTTTAATTTTTATTTGTTACTTATTTTATTTTTATTTATTTTATTTTTATTTTTTTATTTGAAAAATTATCTTGCATCCGCTAAAGGCATGAATCATAAAAGGAAAATGATTCGTAAACAGGAACAAAACATATTGCCTAAATTAATGTTCTAGAAATTTTGAGCTTCCATTTATTTACGAAAGTAAGTATTGTTTTGTCTAGATAAAAGAAAATTAAGGAAATACTACTGTGCCCAAAAAGTAAGATCAATTATTTTTTTTCAAAAACTCTTTATTTATTTCATCGCCTTCACAGTAATCCCCTCCGTACACAATGCATTTATGCATAACTTTTTCCAATCCTCAATGCATGCTAAAAAGTCATCGGCAGGGATGACCTTCAAAGCGCGCGGCGATTCACGTTGAATCTCTTCAATCGACTCAAAACGTTGTCCCCGGAGATGCAATTAATCAATATGTTGTTTGTAATCATGTCGTCATGAATTAAAATATAAATTTCAAAAAAAAAATGTTGTATATGAAAGTATTATATGTAATTTTTGTGAAAAACTACTTTCTCTATTATAATTATTAAGTTAAAAAGGTATAAAAACGCAATAATATATTAGTTATCTATAAATATTATTCAATTTCAAAATTTAACTTTTGAATTTAGAATAAAATTAATAAATATCAATTTGGAATTTTGCTAAATTTTTTTAATGTAGTATGCAAAATTAATTTGATATAACTACTAAATATTACGATATAATCTGAAAAACTACTTTCTCTATTATGATTATTATATTACACCAAAGTAGAAAAACGTTCAATAATACACTCATGTCCATAAATTAAGGATAATTTAGAATCACACAGAAATTGAACTCTAAAATAAAAATTTCACCAGTAGAATTATCACACACATCTTGAAGAAGAATATGCAAATTACAGGAAACCACCAGATGGCGCGGATAGTACGTCACAATGACGAGAGTGTAAGAGAGGGGTATATAAGGAATGGTGGCAAAGAAGTAAAATTGTTCACAAGCGCTTTAAAAGCCTTTCAGTGCAATAACCGCATAGTAATGGCACAAAGGAAGCATTTGGATGATTTTTTACGTGGTAGAATTATAGGACGACTGGAATGTGGACGTACCCAGCTGGAAGTATCCGAGGAACTTGGAATCGCCCAGAGTGTCATCTCCAGGCTTTGGCAACGATTCCAAGATGATGGTAATGTGAGTAGATGTTACAGCACAGGTCGCCCCCGAGTTACAACGCCGAACGAGGACCGGTATTTTTGTTTATGGATAACAACGCCCGTCCTCACCGTGCAAACATTGTAGACAAATGCCTTCAATTGGAGGATATCACCCGTATGGATTGGCCAGCATACTCACCGGACTTGAATCCAATAGAGCATGTGTGGGATATGTTTGGCCAACGAATTGCAGCCCGTCAACCCCCTCCCACCTGTCAACCGGAACTTCGGAGGGCATTGCTTGATGAGTGGTGTAATATTCCTCAAGATCAGATTGATAATTTGATACTCAGCATGCCTAGGCGTTGTAAGGCCTGTATTGCATCGTCCGGGAGACATACGCCATATTAACCATCGTACTAACCATGTTATACTGTTTTTTGCAAATAGGTTCTTTTTTGAAATTTGCTCCAGGGAGTAAAAATCAATTTTTATTAATTATGTCAAACATAAAGCATCTTTTTTGCTCTTTACCTTTTGTTTAATAAATAAACTTTACAAATAAGTCAAATTTGTTTTTGCTTCTGTCTCTTTCTTTGCCTGAACTTCATTTCCTTAATATATTTACATAAGTGTATATTAGTTATCCAGAAAAATTATTCAATTTCAAAATAAACTTTTAAATAAACACTTATAAGTATAAATTTGGAATTTTGCCAAACTTATTTAATGAAGTATGTAAAATTAATAACTATTAAATATTGACATAATAACTATTTAAATATTACGTATATAAATACATAATAAATTATACAAAAAACTACTTTCTCTTTTATTCTAGATTTATTTTACTAAATCATAAGTTAAATAAAATAAAAATATAGTTTAGCAACTTATAATATAGTTTATAAATTATAGTAAAATTAATCTGATATAAAAAATATTACGACATAATCTGAAAAACTACTTTCTCTATTCTAGTTATTATATTATACCAAGGTATAAAATATGTGCAACTATATATAAATTATACAAAAATATTATTCAAATTTCCCTTTTTAAATAAAAACTAATATGGATTTGGAATTTTAATAAAGTAAATAAACTTATAATATAGTTAAATAAAATAAATTTATAATAATATAGTTTAATAAATTAAACTTATAATATAGTTTAATAAACTTATTTAATGAAGTCTGATAAAATTAATCTGACATATTATTCTGTTATTATAATCCATTACAAAAATATTTTCAAAGTCATATTTGGAATTTTAATAAATAAAAAACCCATAGTTTAAAATAAATTTATAATAATATAGTTTTAGTAAATTGCAAAAATAAATTATTACATAATTGATCCTTGTTAAAAGGGGTACACTTTCAAAATGCTGTAATAAAAGATCCACTTGTCACAATGAATTAAATTTGAACTGAAGATACTTGAAGAAGAGGTAAACGGTACGGCATCAAAAAAAGTTCCGAAGTGTATTAATGAATGGCGTTGTAAACGGCATAACGAAAGTGATTTCGGCTGCCAGTGATATTTTGAATCGAAATGACAACGTATTTGACATGAGTTGCACATTAAACCAACTGCAGTGTTCAAGGCGCTCGATTGTTTCGGTCTTTTGCCGAAAAAAAAATAATAAAACGACTCCCAAGTTATTCAACAGTTGGACATTGCTAGTGGAAGCCCATCCACCACGGCAAGATCATACCAAATTGTATGGGAAAAATCGGTGGAAGGTTTTTTTGGAGCTTTTTTTTTTGATATCATACCGTTTCCTCCTTCTTCAAGTATCTTCAGTTCAAATTTGAACTCATTGTGACGAGTGTTTCTTTTTTTTTTTACACCATTTTGAACGTGGAACTTTAATTATAATCACCCTGTATATATTTCAACGTGACTCATGTTGTAAATAACACTATTTTAATATTTGTGGTTAAAAATAATGTCAAAGAAAATTCTGTTAACCTTCTAATATCCACTTTCTTCATAAAAAAAATGAAAAATTTTACAATTTAGAACGTATCTCGAAAGTCCGTGAAACTGGAACACTTTCTAAATAAAATTCGTTTGAATCCTTCTGACATATTAACACTTTTAACTGAAAGGATTTATGTCAGTATCTAAACAGAAAAAGAAGAAAAAATGAGGTGAATCCTAAAATTCATCAAATTATTCTTTGGAACAACTTTCATCGCGTGCAGACGATTTCCATACACAAGAACGATTCGTTCAACAAAACGGAACAAACGAATTCAACTCGCGCGAGTTTGAAATCCCTAACGCATTCGAATTCAGTGAAAGGCGATCCGTCTTTCTCTATTTCTTTCTTTCTTTTTTTTTTTTTCTTTTTTCACTGTCATATTTCTGTGAAATTTCTTGGTGCTGTTGTCGAGTTTCGTTTTACATTTCCTGGTTGGCTAAGCATGACTCGCTTTATGACTTCACTTTAAATCCAAAATTACAAACTTCAACACTTTTTCGCTTTTAGTCATATTTTCATCGTCCTTCTGTTTGTGGATTTACTGATAAGATTGAGTTTTTGTGCACTCAGTGGAAAGTTGTGCCGCTTTGGAAGGTTTGCTTTAAATTCCATTTACATTTTTTTGATTCGAACTTTCAAATTTATAATCGTATTTTGATTTACAATATGAATGGCATGCAGAAAAGCTATTCTATAGAACAGTTTTCAACAAAACGGGGACTTTTTCATAAAAAGTATTTTATTATTAAATGTTTTTTTATTATTATTTATTTTATGGCAAAAGTAGTCCAAATGTTGCTGATTTGAAAATGTTGCAAAGGACATTATTTTTATGAACATACTACTTTGCCCAAAAAGTAAGACCAATTTTTTTTTTTTCAAAAACTCTTTATTTATTCTTCCAAATTTATTTCATCGTATTCAAAGTAATCCCCCCTCCGTACACAATACACTTATGTCGATGTTTTTAAAATCCCCTCAATGCATGCTAAAAAATCATTGGCCGGGATGGCCTTCAAAGCGTGCGCCGATTCACGTTGAATCTCTTCAATCGACTCAAAATGGTGTCCCCGGGTGGTCTTTTGAGTTTAAGGGAATAACCAGAAGTCGCACGGTGCGAATAGATGGTTGTGGAACGATATGGGTATCATTTTGGGCGAAAAGTCACGAAGAATCAATGCAGTGTGAGCTGGCACATTTTTCTCATGACGGGAAGACTTTTGGCATTTCATTCCCAATAGAGAGGAATGCATGTTATTTCGAAAATATATAATGCCCCATCTCTCAAATTTACAACAGACGAGTAGTTTTGTAGGTAGTTATATTACATGCATTAGTGTTTTGTACTAATGAGAACAACCTGTCATTCAAACCTGATGGCAGATATTCAGTTTCGTGGATAACGAGACCTCTTGAAATTAGCGAATGTCTGTGCGACCTTCATAGGTCAAAACAACTACATATTGAATACGGACTACATCATGAATTGTTTCATCGTGATGGGTGATAGACCAAGCTGAGAAATGTCTACTCCATTGAGTGAGGAAAATGTCTTGACGGATTGTCTTAAAATGAGTTGTTTTTGGCCAAGGAGAGAAAAATAAAGAGAGTTCTATGACGAGTCGACCAGTGGTTTTTTATTTTCTCGAAAGTGATTGAATAGGCGGAGGTTCCGCCTGTTTACAAAAGTGAGCTCTTTGTGATTTTGTGTATCACGGCGTGTGATAATTATGTCTACCGCAGTCCAGTGCATTAGATTCTACGTAGACTTTAAAAATCTCCGATCTTAAGAGTGAACTGCACTTTTGAATCAAATTATCTTTAATAAATTTTTTTTTGTAAATAAAATTCTGTATAGATATTCTATATATATATACATAATGCTTGTAAATAAAAATTAAAATGTTCCCATGAACCTGAAAGTGTCCTTCTTCTTGAAGTCTTTATAGGTATAGTATAAGTCGAGACGTTACAATAGAAACATACACGTACAAAATAAAAAATCTTTTACTAATAAAAATCATTCATGATTATAAGTTCTATTTCAAAAGAAATCTCTTTCGTAAATAGAGCAGAGTTAAAAAAAAAAATTATAGTCATTTATCAAAGTTTTTATTATTATTAAAATAATTTATGAAAATTTAATCCAAATTTTTAAATGAATTTAAACAACAAAATAATATTTTTCTATCATCAATTGGAAATGTATCTGAAATAAAAACGCCCTTTTTAAAGTTTTTTTTTGTTTTAAAATTAAAATTCTAAAATTTCAAATATTTCGATTTTCTTTTTTTTTTTGAGTTTAATGGTTGAATTAAGTTACGATTGGCTTAGAAAAATTTAAAAGAAATAAATATAGCATTTTCTACTTGATTAGTTTAGGAAAATTTTAAATATATGCTCTCATGTTATCAGATATTTCAGAAACTATTCAAACTTAAATTTTAAAATAATTATCAAAATATTTAAAAGATTTTGCTTAAGAGTTACCAGGAAAAAAAAAATACCATATAAAACGAAAAAACCTTGAAGTCGTAAAAAGTATTCGCACAGTTTAGCATATAATAGCTTGACGAGTTTTGGCAACAATCTTTACTGTTGGCGATTACTATTGGCTATGCTGTTGGCGCGAAAGGACAAAGAGATCTACTATCCTACATCAATTTTCAAAAGAAATGGTTCATTTTTCAATTCCTTCTATTAGCTCCACTCTTTATATATATATCTTGTTCAAATTTTCAATCGTTCATAAAATACTTTTTATTCATCCACTCGAGTTCAAATACATTTTTTAACTTGCAGTGGATGACACTGAATGTGAATACAGTTTTTTCAAATATTAATTCAGTAATTAAATTTAATGAATTAATTTTTAGTTTTTTTTTAGACTTAAATTGCATGTATATACCAATAGATGGCGCAGATAAACTTAAAAGAAATGAATGAAAATTATTTAAAAAGAATTATTTAAAAATTAATTATTTTAAATTTTTTTTTAATTTTTTTCTTTCTGCAATGTAGTGGAAAAAAAAAAAAAAAAAGTAGAATTGACTTTAAAAAAATTTTTTATATATTACATGTTTTAGCTGTCAATAAATGTAAATTTAATTATTTTCTTATTATTTTGCATTTATATTCCTTTACTAAATTTTCTTGTGTAATAATTTCCCCACAAAATAATTAAAAAAATAAAATATACGAACTTTTTGTATTGTTTTATTATATTTCATACAAATTAAAAGAGTTATAAACAAAAATGACATTTCTTGTATCTATTTATTTTTAGTAAGCACATAGTTAAATAAATGAAGGACTTGACAACAAGAACTTCTTGGATATTTTTCAGAATATATATATATATATATATATTTATCATCATCCTCATCATTGGTTCAACAACCCCATGGTGAGTCAAGGCCGTCTGCATACTGGCAGATTATGAGACGAGAGATGTTTTTCTTTTACGGGGTGGGGTTGTCAGCCCGACGCCCAACAACCACTTTAGACTGGGACCTACGGTTTAAAGTGGAAACATCCATGCCACCACCGGGGCTCGAACCCCTGTGGTACCGAGAGCCAGAGCGCTAGTTATTCGACCATCAGGGTCCCAATATATATATATTATTTTGTGTAATATTTTCCCTAATATTATTAAACTATAAAATATTCATTTATATGAACTTTTTATAATGTTTGATTGCAGTTCACACAAAATGATCAGAATTATAAACAAAATAACATTTCTTGTAACAGTTTATCTTTAGTAAGCTCACAATTCAATAAATGTATGACTTGAGAACAAGAATTTCTCGGAATTTTCAGAATCGTTTTGTAACATGCTTACGTTTTCTAAATAAAAGTGCGCAGGAAAAAAAGGGGCCAAGTTGGCGATGCAGCACCAATTCTAGTACGAAAACACCAGGAGATGTTTGCTTCAACTTACTGTTACTTTAGAATAGGGGAACGCGCTCTATTTTATTCTTACTCTATGGCGGAGGGAAAAAAAATTAAATTTCTGATGAGAGTTATGAAGATAAATTTTTCTCGGATGAGAGACTCAATATTTTGGATCTGATGAAGCGAGAAAGATGATGTGAAAACCAAACAAAAAATTCATCCAAAGAATCTTCTTCAGCTAAGTATGGAGGTGATTTTGTTCTTGTTTTGCCTTTATATAAGCTCCTATGGCATAGGTAATTTGGTTATATCTGATGGCAACATGAATCATAATATGTGAGTTGATAAATAATAATTCACTGTCTAGTGCAGGGGTGGCCAACCCGCGGCCCTCCTTGAATATTTTTCCTGCTCGTTAGATGTATCACACTTTTACAAAATATATTTATTTCATAATAACCAAAGGAGTGAAAACCAATGTAATAAAAAAAATGCATTATGTGTGCATCCCTATATTAAAAAATTAAAGATCGAAATGATGAGAAAAATTAACTTTGGTTTTAAAATAACATTGTCGCTAATATAGGACAGATATTGCCTGTTTTTATTGATGAGTTCGCAGAAGGATTAAATTATATTCTGCGAACTCACGATTGCGCGCGCATCTTGGTGCATCTAATATAACAGGTTCAATGTTACACCTTAAGTGACTTCAGTGACCATCAATAGATATGCCTAGTTGATTGTTGATAGCAGAGCAAACTAGACTCTTAGAACAAGTTGTTAGCGCTTTGGGTTCAACTTACACCGGCGGATCGTTTTTTTCTAAACTGAAATTGACCAAACACGCTCAAACATAACGGAGCCATTGAGATGTACAAATACCCACATTGAGATCGATTTGCGAAAGCTAAGTGAAAGAGTGGATAAACGAATACCACACTAGTCAAATAAATATTTTTTAATGATTTCATTTTTATTTCGTTTATATTTATATATTTTTTATATTTCATTTTTAGTGTGATATATTTCATTATGATGAGCGCTTAGTTTCATTATTATTATATTATTTATGTTTACATGTAAGAATAATAGTAAGCACAATAATAATAACTCATTATGTTTCAATTTTTCACTCGAAAAAATGTCTACAGTGGGTCTAAATCTAATGTGGGGATATATAAGTTTATATGCTGTCTTCGGAGTTAGGATGCATTTCCAAAGGCCCTCAAGATCATTTGGGTTGGACACCCCTGTAGTTCTGCAAAAATGGATTCAATCGTGAATATGTTTTTATGCACAGTGATGATCTTAAACATTAGATTTTGAGTGTTATCCAGTAACTCCAAATTTCGTGAGTTTGCTATTAGCATATGTGGGATGTTTTAGAGAGGACAATGTAAGATTGAGTAATAATTTCTAATAAAGGTGTTCTAAAAATTGTTCTTCTTGAAGAATAATTCTATTTCGAATTATATTACTTAAAAATGGATCGTGGTCATGCAACGTAAATTAGAAGCTATTATAAAAGTCAAAATATATCTAAATAAGCATTAATTATAACTTATTTGTAGCAAATTTCGTAAAATTGTGTTGACTGTACTAATAAATAGTTTATTTATTTATTTTTTGTTTTAAATGAAATAAAATATAAAATGCGAAATGAATGTTCGTATATATATGTTAGATTTCTTTAAAAATTTTACTTTTGTAACTGAGCTTCCTCCTACACGCTGGCAAGAGAGCCCCCTGTGGCGTTCAGAAGAAAGTGTCAGTAGGCCTTGATACTCTCACCCGAGAGAAAGTAGAGCACAAGCTGCGCTCCCCACTGAGAAACTTTTAGTTCACAGTATCTCACCCCGAGAGGAAATATATTTTGCACAACTCTGTGTATCAACTGGCCTACAGATTCTCACCTGGAGAAGAGGTATATTTCGCGCATCTTGCGCTTAGCTAAGTATTGTATTTTCGACTTAGAAATAGACTCTTTCCACGAATCTATAAATAAATGTCTTTAAATGTGTTAAATAGTGTATATCTCTGATTGTTTGTATGTGCTGTTTGTGCACGTGTAAATGAAGCTGTGAGTTCTCCAATCTGTGTCTCAAGTATCTCAACCCAACCACACCCACTTACAATTGGGTTGCCCAACCTGCACACTACACTTTAAGGATTTAAATTTCAAGCATATTTAAATACAAATAAAGATGTAATTATATATGATAAATAAAAATAAAGATACTTTTTACACTCATTGCATTACCTTTTTTATGTTGTAAATAGTATGATTAGTAATATATATGTGTGTGTATTGACAAATTAGCAAAAACATACGAAAGTAGTATAAAGAATTCCCTAAAATCACTTATTTTAAAATAACAAAATAGTTTTTTTTTTTTTTTAATAATCAACTATTTTTTCAATTCCATCTATTAGCTCACACTCTCCCTATATATATATCTTGTTCAAATTTTCAATCGTTCATGAAATACTTTTTATTCATCCACTCAAATTCAAATACATTTTTGAACTTGTAATGGATGACACTGGATGTGAATGCAGTTTTTTCAAATATTAATTCAGTCATTAAATTTAATTAACTAATTTTATTTTTTTAGATTTAAGTTGCATACCAACAGACGGCGTCAGATAAACTTAAAAAAAATGAATGAAAATTATTTATAAAGAACTTTCTGTAATAGAGTGAAAAAAAAAGTAGGAATTGACTTAATTTTTTATATATTACTTATTTAAGTGTAAATTTAAAAAAATAAAAACTGAAAGACATTTGAAGAGGAAATAATTGAAATAAAGTACAAATTAAGTGTTAAAATCTTCCGTTTTATTTTGATCATTATTTAACAGAAGAAAAATTAAACAAAAAAACGCAAAACTTTATATATTAATTCCAATTATAAGATATTTGAAAGTTCTTTCATAATCTAATTAATTTGATTTTTTTTTTTCTTTTGCTTAAAAACCGAAGGTTGAAAGTTCAAGGTTTTTCAGTTTATAAGAAGAAATTGTGAAATTTATTATTTTTTTACGCTATATCCCAAGAAACGATTTCAAAATTTAACTCGAATTTATTTTGACATTGCAAAGTATGTTTCCACGTTACTTGTTTATGATTTTGTTATTTTCGTCGATATAAAATAGCAAATGAGATTAACTTTCTTGGATATATATATTTACTATTTTAAAATTTATATATTTACCACTAAAAATTAATATACACCACTGTCAATGTTTGAAGATATAAAAAAAAAAAAATTGAAATTCTCATTGTTGTTTAACATTGTCTAAAACGGTGAAATATAGAGATTTATCAAGCTAAAAAGCAATATAAATGAGTCATATTTATTAGAATAATTAAAATTACAAAAAGAGCACATACCTCATAAACTATACTATGGTTTAGCTATGGTTATTTATTTTTAAATGAATTGTAACTGTGCTTCCTCCTACACACTAGCAAGAGCGCCACCCTGTGATGTTCAGGAGAAATGGTCAGTTGGCCTCGTGACTCTCACCAGAGAGGAAGTACAGCAATCACGATCTTCTGTTAAGAAACGTTTAGTTTATAGTCTCTCATCTCGAGAAGAAATATATGTAGCTCATTAGTTGGCCTACAGACTTTCACACGGAGAGGAAGTCTATTTGGCTGATCCTGCGCGTGGCCGAGTTTCGGGTTTTCGGCTTAGAAGTGGAGTCCTTCCCCACATCTTAGTTATATGTATTAAAATATGTTAAATATTGTATGTGTGTAGTGTTTGTGCGTGTGTAAATACAGCTGTGAGTTCCCCAACCTGTGCCTCAAGTATCTCAACCCAACCCCACCCAGTTACAATCGGGTTTCCAAACCTACACACTACATAAAAAATATATAGAGGATATTCAGACATTTTTGTAATGATTTTAACTTTCTGCAAGAAAAACAAAATTTAAATGAATAATAAAAAAAATTATCCTAAATGATATCTAATCGAAACATAGTTTAATTAGCTTCTACGTCATTAAAATTTTTATTTGCTTTAAAATGTTGTCGGAAAATAAACAATAGATCGATAACTATATTTTTTCCTTTTACAAAAGAAATACTCTTATTTGATTATCAAATAAAAAGTTTAAAAAATAGTTTTTAAAATTTCTGCACATCAAATAAGTAATAAAAAAATGATGAATTAAAAGTAAAAATTAACAATTGACTGTCAAAAAGGTAAAGCCCAACCCATGTATATACAACACGTGCACACCCAACACATGTACAAGTGGTTATCAAAATAATGGAAACACCCTAGCGGTGCAAGGAGTAGGAACTATGGCGTAGGACTGCCTTTGTCATGTAATAAAGCTTGATTCGCCTAGGAATCGATTCATACAAGTGCTGAATAGTGTTTAGAGGAATATTTTACCATTCTTCATAGAGGTATTGGGAAAGTTACGGGAGAGTTGCCGGTGGAGGATATCGATTCTGGATGGATCGCTCTAAAAATAGACCATAATGGTTCGATGATATTTAGGTTGGGGGATTGTGCGGACCCAGGCAGAGGTTTTTACTGTTCATCAAGCCATGATTGGAGAAGTCCCGTAGCATAAATAGGAGCATTGACATCCTGGATGATTCCATCTGCTGCAGGAAACAAAGTTTGCATCACAGGATGGACCTGATGAACTAAAACTTCTCTGTACTTCTTCCCAGTGATCTTCCTTTCAAGGTTAGATTGGGCGAATAGAAAACCATGACATGGCCAAGACAAATCGGTCGCAGTTGCTCCAGCTAATCGGGCTCCTTCAATTTGGCCTCTCTCTGTGAGGTCTGACATTTCACGCTTTTGAGGAAAATCCAAACCGTATACAACTTCACTAAAACTACCTCATACTACCATGATATATACTTTTCATTTTAAAAATCTGGCAGCTCAGATTACATTTTAATGCTTGCGAAGCGCGTACTTAAATGTCACATTTATTTACAGATGTTTCCATTATTTTGTTAATCACCTATACATGCACTTCTTATTATATAAGATGCATCTAACGTTCTTTTATAAAAAATTGCAACCCTCTCCCTCCCTCCCAAAGAACTATCGCAAAATCTTTAAACATTTCTGTAAGAAATTTAAATAAATTTTTAAAACTGATTTAAAGCTAATACAGGGGGGAAAAACGATGTACACAGGCTTAGTTTCTCAATGTAAGACTATGTGCAGAGGGATTGCATGACAGTTATCTGGCAGATGAAAAATAGAAAGGATCAGTTACAGTTGATGAGAGTACAATTATCTGATTACAATAGAAAAAGATAAATTTACTGCCGAAAAGACTAATAATATTGGTACTCAGAAAAAAAAAAAAAGTTTTGTTAAGGGTTTCATGATGATTTTTGCCAAAATTAACGAGGGATTATAATCAGGAATTTGTTTTAACGCCTATTTTCAAAGAAGGCATTCTATCACTTTTCCCAAACAAGCTTCACTGTGTTAAACTGCTATTTTGTGAAGGAGGCAGCTACTGTTCTGATGGAGCACCCGTAGGTTAGAGTCTGACTTCGCCTCCGTGTCGCTGAAGAAAGAGGGCAGTGCTGTCCGGGAGGACTACACCACATTTTTTGCGTATCGTATGAGGGAGAAAACCCGGAAAACGCCCACCAGGTTGTCCAGTTCACGAGGTAAGATGCTGAACTTCCCAAACGCGATTGAGTCTCCTCACACAAATCCGTCAGCGGACTGAACCCTTATGCTCTCCAGCGGCGCACGTTACCATTGAGCCACGAATCGGTCACTTTGTTAAGTTCCATCAGGATAAGGATAACAGTTATACTTCTAAATCTACTGCTCTACATTTGTAGAAAATGAGAAATGAAACCAGAATTGAAGCTATTCCATCTAAATGCACCCTACTTCATACACCCCCAACATATCCCCCATGGACAACTGTGCATTAAGATTTTGAACACAAGCTTTTTATATGCGGCGTCCCAAGACATTGGAAGATTGTGGCGGAGGAGTGAAACAACTTCTTATCATTTATATATGTATAATAGATATATATATTCATTGTTTATAAAAATATTTTAACAGTAGCCTATATGCTAAATGTATTTAATTTTTTGTAAGTGTCTACGAGCCAACAAAATTATTTTCTGACTCGACCATGCAAAAAATAAATAAATAAATAAAAAACCCTTCAACAATTATTATCCTAGACCAGGGTCGGGCAAACTTTTTGGTCGCGGGACAAAAATCGAAAAAAAAAAAAAAAAAAAGTTTGGCGGGCCAAGATAAATTTTTCTAAAATTTTAAAAACAATGTACAGGTATTATAATTTAAATATGTTAATGAATGAAATTGCGTTTTCAGTTTTAAAAGTTCCTTATATTGAGGTTCGAAGTGAAATGTACTGATTCTAAGGAACGAGGCTAAACGGTCATCTGTCAGTCTACTACTGAAATAATTCTTTCTGAGGTTCATAGTTGAAAACACATGTTCACATATACAAGATGAAGCAAACATAGCACTGATTTTCTGGGCGTGAGATATTAAATTTGGGAAACTTACTTTCGATAATGATTTGTAAAACTCTAACTTTGGCATATTTAGAAACAACTGCTTGAGATGATTGTTAGAATGCAACTCATTTAATTCAAGATTGATTCAACATAGATCTGATTGATCTATGTTTGTATCAATTTATGTTTTGTAGAACAAAAATGGAGAAAGCAAAAAGATCATCAGCCCTTTGAAAAACAGGAAGAAAAAAATATTTAATCAAAGTAGAAAAGGAGATGGATATGTAATATATAAATATATATTTCTTTTTAATTTGCCTCTGACCGACAAATTAAAATTCTATCTGCGGGCCGGATAGAACCTTCCGGCTGGATAGTGGCTAGTGCTCTGTCGCTCGGTACCACAGGTTTCGGGTTCGAGTCCCGGCGGTGCCATGGATGTTTGTAATGGTTCGGAATCCACTTTAAACCGTAGGTCCCGATCCTAATAAGATCGTAGAGCGTTGAGGGGGCATTGTTACTCCGCGTCCGTGGCTTATCTTCAAGTTACACGCGCCCCTGGGTAATGCAAAGTGAGTAACATCTGTGCAGCGCGTGCCTTAAGGCATCTAAGACCAAGCTGTCTAAGTGTTTGCCGGCTGCATTAGAACAAAAAAAGTATTTTAAGGTTGATAAGTTGGGATTGTCGCTTAATTAAAAAATGCAAACTTTTCTTTTTATTTTCAGATTTTAGTGTGATTGGAAATTTATAGTCTCATTTGAAAAAAAAAGTTTCGAAAGGTATCATAATTTATCATTAAAAGTATTAAATACTATGATTTCATTTATTTATTATTAAATAAAAATAGACATTGTCTGAAAATAAATAAATATGTTTTCCATGAAACCGTTTGCCAATATTTTTGTTACATAAATGTAATCATCATGAGATAATTTTTTTTATTGAAAATGTAGATTCATCTAGTTCTACACTATTTACATATTTTACTTTTACATTAACAACTGCATGAGAAAAATAATTTACTTACAACTGCATCGTAATAAGAGTAATCAGAATTGAATATCTACTACTTTTTGCTGTGACATCTAATTCTGTCAATTTAATTTCCGTTCGCAATTTAAAGCTTTTGCAATTTTTTTCTGACGAACAGCTAGAGGTAACTGTCACCGTAGTTGGCGATGTGCCACACAGGGCAAACTCGAATGACAGGCAGTTATACCTTTTTTTCTCTTTCTTTCATATATATATATATATATATATTAGTGACAGTCCACTATATATATATATATTTTTTTTTTTTCTTAATGCAGCTGGCAAACACTTAGACAGCTTGGTCTGGGATGCCTTAAGGCAAGCGCCGCACAGACGTTACTCAATTTGCATTATATATATATATATATATAAATTATTTGTGTGTTAGTACATGTAATGCGCGTCTATCCATGTGTGGATATATGTCTATCCATGTGTGGATATAATGAGTATATGTGCATGTGCGTGTATATGTATGTGAGTGTTTACGTGTACGAATGTAAATGAATGCGTATACGCAGTCCAAATAATATATATATATATATATATATATATATATATATATGACTGTGGTGTGTGGGAGCGTATACGTGTGCTTGTGCATATGTTCGTTTGAGCATGAGTTTGAATGTGCTCATATATAAATATGTATATGAATGTGTGCTTGTATGTGCTTGAGTATATGTTTAAGCATATAAGGAGGTACACACATGCACATCTTCTATATATATACGTACATGCACACATAAATTCCTACACACGGACAAACATTTGAACATGACACATTTGTACCCATACACTACATACATGCCTCCAGATGCACACACATATGTATGTATGAGGATAAGCATGTTGATACACATGCACATGCATGTGCATACACACCCATATACATGCCTCTACATGCAAAAGTACATATATATACTTACGCACACCCACATATGCCTCCCACTCAAGCCCATTCATACATACATACCAACACAGATGCATCCATGCTTAAGGACATGCAAGTGCACTAACATACTCTTGCACAACATACAATCACACGCACAAATTTACACATAAACATGTCCCTAAACACATATATATGCACACACACGAATAAACATGCAGACATATATATATACACGAGTACAAACTACACGCATGCATGCACACACACACACACACACACACACACACACACACACACACACACACACACACACACACACACATACATATATATATACATACATATATATATATGTGTATATATATAACCCTAATTTTGAGAGGGAATTTGATCTACCAAAGTTGTATTTAAAATGCAGAATAGTACATTTGATTCGCAAAAAGGTGAATCTGGCTGTCAAAAAGCCAAATTTGGATTACCAAATTTCCAGTATATATATATATATATGTGTGCTTGTGCATATGTTCGTTTGAGCATGAGTTTGAATGTGCTCATATATAAACCAGGGACACGTGTATGAAGATATGTACAGAAGTGAGTGCTTGTATGACGCTCTACCATCATATTATGTTTAACATCCATAATCGTCGAGACTCCAACCCGAAACGGGTTCGAGTCTCGGTACAATATATATGTTTAAAAAACTTTGACGCTCAGTACCACAGGTTTGGGGTTCGAATCTCGGCGTGCCATGGATGTTTGTAGTGGTTTAGAATCCCCTTTAAACCGTACGTCCCGGTATAATAAGGTCGTAGAGCGTTGTGGGGGTAGTGTTACTCGCGTCCGTAGCATATCTTCAAGCTGCACGTGACCCCGGGGTAGTGCTAAATGAGTAGCAGCGGTGCAGCCCTTGCTTATAGGATAAAGACTAACTGTCTATATAATGCCAGCTGCATTTGAACAACAACAATATATATTAAAAAATGTCTAAAAAAAGTTTAAAAAGTAAAAAACTCTGGTTGAGAGTCAAAAATATTAAAAATGTTGTGTTAAAATTATATTAAATATTAATATCAGACCAACTGGGAAATTAAAAAGGAATATAACATATATATATATAAAATTAGATCTTTACGCACTGCACCTCCATAAAGTCGCCAATATTGCAACCCAGTTTAAATAAACGCCTAAATTTTTAGGGTTGCATTATTATGTATCATTAGAGCGCGATTCTTAAATACGTTAAGTTTACGCTTGTGAATTGATACGGAATTTTGATTAAAACTGTGAATTCTGTTATTATTTATATATTTGCTGCATCAAATAAGAATTTTGTATAAATACAAAAGTTTTTAGTTCTGATCGAATTAAAAAGACAAAATTTGTTAAAAAGATGCTTGGCACCTTGTTCTTAAAGAATTTAATTCTTAGTATTTGGAAATATGGTGCAAAAATCAATTTTACTATTGCTAGTAAGCAGTCTTTTTACATGGTTTTACAGCAGTTTTTTAGAACAAGCTATTTTAGAGCAAGAATAATAAAAAAGGTAAGAAAATTGACATTTTTTTTCATCTTTTTTTTTCATCTTTGGTTTTCATTTTTAAAATTATTAACATAAACTTTAAGAGTTTTTAATTGATTTTTTAATTTGAAGAATTTTTAATACACGATGCCTGTCAACCCATATTAGAAGTCAAATTTATAACATACGTGAGTTTGTAGAATAACTACGCGTATTCTGATAATTTAGTGTAAACGTGCATATTTTTAAAGGAATTTTAAAAAAATTAAAAAATTATGTTATGAAAGCATTTTGGGTAAAAATATGCATTTTAAATTGAAATCACCGGGGAGCTATTTGAAAATTATTAGTTCGTGTCAATTATTTTGTTTGTTGATATGTATATAGTGTGATTTATCATTATTTCTGCAAAAAGTTAGACTATTAAGTTTATTAGTAATGGGTTTTTTACCATTATTTTAACTATCATAATTCTTACACTAAAAGCATTTTGAAAACTATTATAATGTTATTCTTTTTCTTATAAGAATATCAAGTAGACTTTATATTAGGGGTTGCCAGCCCAAATGATCTTAACACGGCGGGCCGCATATAAAATTACTTATCCCCATATTTTATTTAAACCTACTATAGACATTTTTTTTGTAGTAGAAAATTGAAACATAATTGAGTTATTATTACTGTGTTTACTATTATTCTTACATGTAAACATAGATAATATAATAATCACGATACCAAACGCACATTGTAAAGAAATATACAACACTCAAAATGAAATATAAAAATATATAAATTTTAAAAAAAAAAGTGAAATCATTAAAAATATTTATTTTACTAGTGCGATATATGTTTCTCCACTCTATCCCTTAGCTTTTGCAAATCGATCTCAATTTGGGTATTTTTACACATTGTAATGGGTGTTGCAGATTAGCGTCCGTTATGTTTGAGTGTTGTGTTTCATCAATTTTAATTTCGAAAAAAACTGATTCGGAGGTGTAAGTTGAACCAAAAGAGCTAACAACTTTAACTGAGAGTCTGGTTTGTTCTACTACAATCAATTCTGCGAATCTAGGGATGGTCACTGAGATCACTTACAGTTAAACATAGGACCTGTTATATTAGATGTTATAAGATGCGGGCGCCTCATGGGTTCGCAAAATATAATTTAATTATTCTGTAAACTTATAAATAAAACAGGCGATATCTGTCCTATATCCGCAAGACTATTATTTTAAAAAAAAATCAAAGTTGATTTTCTCTCATCATTTCGGCAGTTCATTTTTTAATAGATGGATGCACACATAATGTATTCTTTTAATACATTGGTTTTCACTCCTTTGGCCATTATACAATAAATATTTTTTTAACGGTGTGATAAATCTCACGGGCCGGAAAATGTTCAAGGCAGGCCGCAGGTTGGCCGCCTTTTCTGTATATCATATTTTTTTTATATTAGTTACCCACTTAGGAAAGCGACGAGTATTACAAAAACAAACGAGAAATAAAATCATAAAAGTAAAATTTTGGATAACTTAGCAACGAATTGTGTTAAAATTACTATATGGTATTTTTATGTTACTTGATAATTTTTTTGTTCCCATTTTTAGATGATTATTTTTATTTGGACTCAAAAACTTTATTAAATATTGTTTAGAAAAATTTGTTATCTATTATTCGATAATATTATTACAATCTTTAATGGCATTCAAAGTAAAAAGAATATCGTTCTATTTAATTATTTTATGACAAATATTTAAAATTATACCATTTTTCAGTGAGTAATATAAAAAGTATTTTAAAAAAAAAATTTCAGGACTGAGTTCTAGCTGATTAAGATTTATAGAATAAGCACAATTTAAATATATTTTATTTATAAAAGGCATAAAATTATCTTAACTAATAAAAAATTCTTTTAAAAAAAAGAACAATAACATGCAGATCAAATTACGATGCCAGTTATCTGTAAATGCAGACGATAACAATATGTTGCCAACTAGCAAATGAAAAATACCGGCTAATAAATATTTATCGTTTGATCATGAATAATTGTAATCTAACAAATGAATAATGCCAAAAAAATTCAAAATAATTTCTTCATACTTGTTATTTTTTTATACATTCATACGGAATCTAAATTCCAATCTACAAGGTTTCTTTTATATAATTTGATTGATTATATAAGCCCTATTTAGATGACTAATAAGAGTGTAAATTTAAAATTGTTGTAGAATCTTTTTGTATGCAGCAAGTATTTTAATGCTTGAATGATTTTTTTTTCTGAAAGTGAATCAGTATAATTAAAATGAAATATTTCTTCTTTACTTTTATTACATGGTAAAGAATACTTAAAATACTTTTATATTTTCCATTTTAGGAACTACACGATGTAATCCACAGACATACAACCGAGATTTTGTTTTAGGGCGTTATTTTGTCTCAACACATATAACAACCATTTTATGAAAGCTCCATAGGTCATAATAAACTATAAATAATACAAGCGGTATCTGAAGTTGACATCCCAAATATGTTGTTTTTTATCCCACTTGGTGGGCGTCCCGATCGCCAATTGGCTAGCGCTCTACCCTTTGTTTCAGGCTTCAGGTTCGAATCCTGGTGGAGGCATGGATGTTTGTGAGTGATTCAGAATACACGTTAAACTGTAGGTCCCGATATGTTTAGCCTAAAATGTGCACAAGATGAACGTAGAGCGACAAAATCAAATCAAACCTGGCTCATAGCCATAATTTTATGAACTTATAGATTTAGAAAATGTGTTAAATGAATTCAATGACTTTTGTTGATTCGAACATCTATAAAAAAAATTTACTACATCCCCCTCCTCTTTCTTTTTTTTTTTTACAGTTTTAAAGGTTGTATTTGTGCGAAAATATCCTTGAACCTTTTTTTTTTTTTTTTTTTTAATATCTAGACCGAGTCTAAAGACCCGTTTGGTCTCATGGAAGGTTTGCACACTTTAGGTTATTTAGACCGGGACCTACAACTTAACGCGAATGCCGCACCACCAACAAAAATCCATGCCACCGCCTGGATTCGAACCAGAAGCCTGTGGTATCAGCGGACAGAGCGCTAGCCAAGTGGCCATGTCATGGAAATAATTAAAGGACGTCAGCTTCTGTTGTGATGAAGCACGTTGGTAGAAGTCTGACTCCGTGTTACTGAAAAAGGAGGGGACTGCCTTCCGGCAGGACTTTTAGGAGGTGGGAAATACTCCGCATTTGTGTATCGTATGGAGAAAACCCGGAAAACGCCCACCAGGTAGTCCGACTAAAGAAGTAAGATGCTGAACATTCCAAACGAGTCTCGTCGATTTTATGAAATAGTATATACAGCAAAACCGCCAGGATTGAACCTCTGTCCTCATGCTCACCAGCGACGCAGGTTGTCACGAGTCGATCTCATTGTACTTTAAATTTGTTTACAAGAATATATCATATAAAAATAAAATAAAAATTCCAAACTAATAAGGTAGCAAAGTATCATAGAATAGCTAAAGACATGAGAAAAAAATTCCCATTTTAAGCTATATTTGTAATACGTTAAATCTTTCTTCTTTCTTAATAATAGAATAGCTTTTATAAGATCTTGCGGCCCGAAGGCTTCAGGTTCGAATCCTGGTGGTGGCATGGATGTTTGTTGGTAGTTCCGGAATCCACGTTAAACTGTAGGTCCCGGTCTATTTAGCCTAAAGTGTACAGAAGATGACAGTAGAGCGACAAACTGAACCTGGAATCTAAAAGATCTTCTTTCATTGTGGATCCAAAATAGATTTTTGTAAGCTTTCAGTGCTGAAAAAAAGTTTTTATTAACATTTAATTCGCATTTAAAGCAGTCTTTATCTTTACTGGTTGTATTATTGAGTTATTAAACTCTTTAACATTCAATTTTAACATGAATTCCGAGAACTTTGAAAAATTTAAATTATTTTTACAAAAGAATCGGAAGTCGGATTGCTATACTGACTCGTTCAAAAATGCCTGAATCGCGACCTTTGAACTTGAGAGTGATTCACCGAGTTTCAGTCTTTTCATTGCTGCAATAGAAGTTCAGAGGGTAAAATAAGGGTGGATTGAACACAATGAAATGCAAAAAAAAAAAAAAAAGGAGGGGGGGGAAGGAGCAAGAAAGCATATTATTTGACTAAGCCCTAGAGGGGTTGACTCAGAGTCAGGTTCATTAATTTTCGTTTATGAATTCACATGGGAATCGTTTGAAAGTGGAATTCTTTTTCTCTTTTGTGAACATCAATACGCTAAATGGAATCTATAGCAATTCTTGTTAAAGGGGGAGTTTCATTTTCCTGTCCTTTTAACTAGCTCATTTTGGATGAAAATAAAATATGCAGAAATTTAGGGGCCTGATGGGCGAGTGGCTAGCTCTTTGGCGCTCGGTACAACAGGTTTCGTGTTCGAATCCCGGCGGTTCCATGGGTGAGTGGTTTGGTTCGGAATCTACCTTCGTTTGCAAAAGACGATCGTAGAACGATAAGCCAAACATGGTGTAGTCCAGGTTTCGGGTTCTCCTATGATGCTTGTAATGGTTCGAATACAATATAAACCCTAGATCCTGTCTAACGATCGTAGAGCATTGTGGGGGTAGTGTTACTCCGCGACCGTAGCTTATTTTCAAGCTACACGCATCCGCTGGATAGTGCTAAACGGTCTATCTAAGTATTTGACAGCTGCATTAGGAATATAAAATAAAAGGTCAGAAATTAAATGAATAATTTCATTATTTTGCATTGTATAGATGCGTCAGCTAATTGACTGAAATCTAGTATAATCTTCTTCATTGGCCTCATGGTTTCCCAAATTGACATAGATGCTTTCTTTTGGTTTAGGATTGTCAACTTTTATTAGTCCCTGGAGCCTGAGGCAGAGTGGCTAGCGCTCTGTACCACAGGTTTCGGGTTCGAAGCATGGGGACTTTAAGCCGTAGTCCCGGTCTCCTATGACCGTAAACGTCACTGAGCCCAATCAGACCATTCCCAAACTGTAAAGGTTTGGTTTGTAGCTTTACGGCGAATTTAAATTTGCCGGTCCGAGGCAAATTGAAAGAAATATATATTTATGTATCCATCTCCTTTTTTACTTTGATTAAATATCTTTTTTCTTCTTTTTTTTTCAAAGGACTGGTAGTCTTTTTACTTTCTCTATTTTTTGTTCTACAAAACATAAATCGACGGAAATAGCAAGCACAGACAGCTTTCAATCGGTAAAGTGTTAAAAGAGGAAGTTCTTTGTTTCTTATAACCGTAAATTGGCGCCAACAAGCGTTATCTCTTTCTGGGTGAGCAGAAATATGGGAATCCAATATAGGTGAATTAGAAATCACATGTGACAGACTGCACATTTTCAGCTCTAGTCAGTGGCTTTTTCTTTTGGGTGAGTTCTAATATTATTGACTACGTATGGAAAGATTGCGGACTTATAGCATCATTGTGAATAGTGGTGAAATTATTAAAAGGATAGCGTAGCTAGTGCTTGTTTGGGTTATTCGTAAAATATTTCAAAAATAAAGTATATATACATATTATTGGTTAATAATATTATAAATATTATGGTAGTAATAAAGGGTTATTAATATTATAAATATTTTTAAAATTTTAGAAAAATTTATCTTGGCCCGCCAAACTTTTTTTTTTCTTCGATCGATTTTTGGCCCGCGACCGAAAAAGTTTGCCCATCCCTGCTCTACGGTCATTTTGTGCTCACTTTAGGCTAATTAGAGAGGTTTCCGAAGCACTAACAAACATCCATGACACCGCTGAGACTCTCGACCGAAACCTGCTGCACCGAGCGACAGGATAGTATAATTCTCAAGACATATTTCAATAGCATTTAAAAATTGAGTTGTTAAAAATTATTGAAGTTAAAAAAATGTAGAAAAGTATTTTATTTTTGACAAATTATTCTTGCGTGTATTTATCGCTATATTTTTTTTTAATCTATTTATTTAAATATGTACATTGTACGAATTTGTTAACACATGAATAAAATTAGATATTATCATATCTTTCGCAGAAAAATTATCGTTAAAAAATAGGATGTTTTATTCATCAAATGAGTAAGTGCGGTTATTATTGACTTATGTCTACAGTATCAAAAGCGTTTTCATAATTTTCTGTTATCTATTTCAGGTATTGAATATGTGAATGATTAAAAAGAAACGTTTTTTTAAAAATTATATTCAATGTAAAGATATCTAATATATTTGTATTACTGTTTTTTTTTCGTCAATACAAAGAGATACATGTTTTCATCATTATCATTGGCGCGACAGCCCCATGGTGGGCCAAGACCGTCTGCTTTACTGGCAGATTTCGAGACAGATGTTTTCTATTTTATGGGCTAAGGTTTATCAGCCCTACGCCCAACGTTTTACAGTCCTATGAGACCGGTACCGACGGTTTAAAGTGGATTTCGAACCACTACCAACATCCAGGGCACCGCAGGGACTCGAATCCGAAATTCTGTGGCACCGAGGGCCAAAATAGTATAATACTCAAGACATATTTCTGTCATGTGATTACGTTTAAAAGAGTTTAAGAGAGTTCAGTTGTTCAAAATCATTGAAGTTAAGAAAAACGGAAGATTTAATTTTTGATAATTTATTTTTGTGTGCATTTATCATTATAATTTTTTTATGTATTTATTTAAATATCTTCGTTGTATGAATGATAATGTTAACCCACGAATAAAATTTGTTATTATCATTAAAAGATATGATAGTATCAAATTTCATAGAATTAATTATCACTTTTTATGGAATTAATTATCAGAAAAATTATCATTTAAAAAAATAGAACGTTTTACGTATCAAATGAATAAGTGGGGGTTATTATTAACTTTTCATATCTATGTCTGCATTGTTAAAAGTGTTTTAATTGTTTTTAATATCTGTTTCAGATAGGAATGAAATATGTGAATGATTAAAAACAAGATACAAGGTTTTTTTTAATAATTATATTCAATGCAAATATACCTAATATAGTTGTGTTAATACTTTTTTTTTTTCTTGAATATAAACGCATGTTTTTATCATCATCATTGGCGCAACAGCCCCATATAAGGCCAAGGCCAACTGCCTACTGGCAGATTACGAGATGTTTTTCTTTTTACGGGGCAGGTTTTATCAGCCCTACGCCCAACAATATACAATCATATTAGACCAGGACCTACCGGTTTAAAGGGGATTCCGAACCAAACACCCCTGGCACCACCGGGACTCGAACCCTAAACCTGTGGCATCCAGAGCCAGACACTGGTTTCACTGGATATGTAAAAAGGATTTGCTATTTAAAAAATTTCTTGCTTTTTAAAATAACCTACAAACATTTTACTTTTACACTCATTATTATAATATAAAATTTTATCATGCCCGACTCGTGGTAACGTGCGCCGCTGGTGAGCATGAGGGCGGAAGTTCCATCCACTGGCGGCTTTGTTGTAGACACTGTTTCAAAAACAAGGAGACTCGATGGCTTTTGTGATGTTCAGCGTCTTGCCTCGCTATTCGGACTACCTGGTGGGAGTTTTCCCGGGTTTCCTCCCATACGATACGCAAATGAAGGAGTAGTACCTCTTAAAAAGTCCTCCCGGAAGACATTGCCCACGGCCAAGCGTCACGGGGCGTCAGACTTCTACCTACCGGTGCTCCATCCCAACAGAAGCTGCCCCTCCCCTTTCCCTCCTTCCATGAGACCACATGCGTTCTTGGATTTGTTGTAGTTGTCGCTGTCTGCCAAATGAGATAAGAAACAAAATTTTATCGTTTTACCTCATTAAATATCGTAGTATAAACATTTTGTTATTCAGTTTATTTTACAGTTTTTTTTTTATTATATATAATTGTTTTATTAAAAATAAAAGGGTTCTCACTATAAGGTTTCAGAAAACACTTTTTTTTTTATTAGAATGCAAGAATAAATAACTGACAAGCGTTATATTTATTTTTTATAATAGTTTAATATTTGAATGTCGCAAATTATCTAAAGACAGGGTGGCCTATTTCGTTTTGCGATTCACGATTACAAACTTTTTACTCTACTTATAATACGATAGCATAGAAATAAGGATAAATTCATCTTGCAACTTTTACAAGGCCAATGCAACTTTTACAAGGCCTAATGGCCGAGTGGCTAGTGTTAGGTACCACATGTTTCGGGTTCGAATCCCGACAGTGTCATGAATGTTAGTAGTGGCTCGGGATCCACTTTAAACCGTAGGTCCCGATCTCATATGACTGTAGAAAGTCATAGCGCCCAGTCAGATTCTCTCAACCACATCATTCCCAAACTGTAAAGGGGCAACTCAGCTTAAGGCACAGTAGTATGGTGTGGTGCAGTAGTAGTAATAAATACTTTTACCAAAGCTAATAATCCGGGTCCTTTTGTTTTGTCTGTATATGAAATTTTTCAGCATTTTACATTCAGGAAGTAACAATATTTTTTCAAACTATAATTATTAAAAGAATAACGATTCGCCGATCAGTTGCTAATGTCGCACATAAACATGCCAATTTCACTGCACGAGAGCAAAGACTCAACCATCTCTCCATCTCTCTCTCTATAACTCTTAGCCTTTTGTCATGTATAAGGAATATTTTTAGCGAACAGAATAGTTAGGGGCCTGATGGCCAAGTGACTAACGCTCTGGTCCTCGGTACCACAGGTTTCTGGTTCGAATCCGATGGTTTTAGAAACGAATAGACACAATGGCGGTACTGTAAAACGCATTGATTACATAAGGGAATTTTTTCGGATTTTCTTCCATTCGACACGTTGGCCTGATGGGCAATTGGCACCACAGGCTTCAGGTTCGAACCCTGGCGGTGGCATGGATGTTTGTAGGGATTCGGAGTCCACTTTAAACCGTAGATTCCGGTCTCATATGACTGTAAGAGCGTCACGGAGCCCAGTCAGACTTCTCATGCACATCATTCCCAAACTGTAAAGGGACAACTCAGCTCTAGGCACAGTGATGTGGTCTAATAGTAGTAGAATACAATAGTTAAATCAAACAATTTATAAACAAACAAATATAAAATCCACTAATTTACTACTGTACCCAAAAAGTAAGATCAATTTTTTTTAAAACTCTTTTATTTATTCTTCCAAATTTATTTCATCGCCTTCACAGTAATCCCCTCCGGACACAATGCACTTATGGCAACTTTCTTTCCAATCCTCAATGCATGCTAAAAAGTCATCGGCAGGGATGGTCTTCAAAGCGGTCTCCCGGAGTCGTCTTTTGAATTTGGGGAATAACCAGAGGTCGCATGGTGTGAATACGGGGGCTGTGGTACGATATAGGTTTCATTTTTGGCGAAAAAGTCACGAAGTATGAATGCAGCATGAGCTGGCGCATTCAGTGTTTTCGGTACCCATCGAGATTTGACGCGTTTGAGGTCCTCAATGGAATGGACCGATCCTTTTGAAATTCTTACATCATCAGCAAGGTCTCTAATTGTAAATCGACGGTTTGCAAGCACCAAATCTTTAATTTTTTGGACATGAGCGTCGTCGGTTGAGATTGATGGTCGACCAGAGGGCTCTTCGTCTTCAACGCGTTCTCTGCCTTCTTTGAACTGTTTTTACCACTTGTAAACATTTCTCTCCGATGTAGGAATGCTCATCGAATGCCTTCTGCAACATCCTATATGTTTCCGCAAACAAAATTGAATGCAAGTTCTTTGCTCATTGAATTCAGACATTTCAAAAATCGCCGGAATCAGTTTTAGCGTCCCACAAAGCCGAGCTTCACTCAAACACTAATGAATATTTTGACATCAAATTTCACACAGATGTCAAGGACAGTGCCAACAACCTAAAAAAAAAAAAAAAAAAATTGAAATTCCAAAAGACCCGGGAATTTTAATTTGAAAATGGGTCTTATTTTTTGGAGACAGTAGTATTATTGTTATTTTAATTCAGTTAAGACAATTTCATTTTTTTAAAAGAAAACACTCTCTTCAACATTTGAGAAAACCACTACCTTGAAGCAATTTGAAATTCCCTTTAAGGCAACCGGCGAGATAGGAACGCCAATTTGTCGTATAACAACTGATAAGGATTTTATGTCCCTCAAGTGAATCCCGATAGCGGTAGTTTCGAGTCTAATCGAATCGCTTATCGATCTAGACTTTTTATAGATTTCCCTTCTATGTAAAAGGATGTTTCGAAAAGCATCGTAAGATATTCAATGCTTTAACACTTTAACAAATATTTTCAAGTTTTGCTTAAAACACTTTACAGTTGCTTTCGTACTGGGTTGATATAATACATGCGAAAGGCAAAATTTAATTTATTCGAGAACTATTAGAAGACAGATGCAGCATTTTTTTAGAAAATGATCAGAAAGTGTTGCCATCATACCAAGTTAAATGAATGAAAAATCGGCTTTTTTAAAAACATTTATTTAAATTTTACGTTTGCACCAATAGTGTTAAACAAATACTACACCACACCACATCACATCAATGTGTCCAGTGTTGAGTTGCCCCTTTACAGTTTGAGAATGATGTGGGTGAGAAGAAGTCTGATTGGGCTCTGTGATGCTCTTGCAATCATATGAGACCGGAGCCCACGGCTTAAAGTGTATTTCGAACCACTACAAACATCAATGACATTCGCTGGGACTCGAACCAGAAACTTGTGGCACCGAACGATAGTCATACAGTCCTTCCGGCCCCCAGTCCAATATGACCTACTATACACCACACCACATCATGGTGCCTAGAGCAGTTTTGGAATGATGTTTAACTATTCTGTGACGCTCTACAAACATCAATGGCATCACCGGGATTTGAACCCGAAACCTGTGGTACCGGAATGTATGAAAGATATTGCCTATTTTATTTATGGGTTCGCAGAATAATTAAATTATATTCTCTGAACTCATGATATATGCACATCTTGGAACATCTAATATACCAGGTTTTATGTCTCACTTTAAGCGACCATCTCTAGGTACGCACAGTTGATTGTTGATAGCAGAGTAAACGAACTCTTAGTTCAAGTTGTACGCGCATTTGGTTCAATTTACATCTGCGAACCGTTTTTTTTTTTTTTCGAAAATAAAATTGATCAACACAAAACACGCTCAAACATAACGGATACAATAGCCATTACGATGTGCGATTACCCAAATTGAGATCGATTTGCAAAAGCTAAGTGAAACAAATATCGCATTCGTAAAATAAATATTTTTTAATGATTTCATTTTTTTTTTATTTCGTTTATATTTATATATTTCATTTTTAGTGTTATATATTTCTTTGCAATGTGCGTTTAGTATCATTATTATTATAATATTATCTATGTTCACATGTAAGAATAATAGCAAACACAAAAATAATAGCTCATTATGTTTCCATTTTTCGCTCCAAAAAATGTCTTTAATGGGTTTAAATCTAATAGGGGGATATATCATTTCATATGCGGCCCACAAGATCATTTGGGTTGGTCACCCCTGTTCAATAGCCACAAGATTGAACCAAAATTTGATAACTCTTCATAAAGAAGCAACTATTCGAATACTACCCAATTCAGGCAGAGAAGTGATGGTTAAATTAACCGTTCCCACATAAAAATGTGAGAAATGAGTAATTTTTCAAGGTTAACAAACTCTGGTCTTTCAAGGCACAACTTAGTCATCATGGGATTACACTGGCGCAACATTACGGAAGCACTCGTGCCGGATTAATCCTAAAATCCTTTTCATAAATATGTCTTTGCATATCTTCTGTTCCTCGACGTATGATAAGAAACTGCGCATGCGTGTAATTTTGAACGAGACGTGCAATTTCACTTTTTATCTACTTTTTAGGCAGCAAAAATAAATTCTTATTTTATTTTCCAAAATTCCAATGAACAAACGATTATACGGATCAGAACTTTTCTAAACTTCCCAACCGTAAGCATAATTTATTCTAAAGACATAACGTTATTGCTTCATTAGTTCATTTGAATTCGAACCATCACTATGATTCGTGTATTTAAGTTCGCATGAATGATGTACGAATTCGAATCGTCATGATTCGTGTATTATTTATTCTTGCATGAATGATGTACGAATGCTGTATATTATTCAGACGAGTCTTGAATGAACTGAATTATGTATGGTTTAACTGATTTTTTTTTTTATTATTATCTATGTATTATTATTTGGAACGTATTTTCGGGGCCTGAATGGCCGAGTGTCTAGAGCTCGGTGCCACAGGTTTCGGATTCGAGTCCCGGTTGTACCACGGATGTTTGTAGGGGTTCGAATTCATTTTAAGCCGTAGGGCCCGGTCTCATATGACTGTAAGAGCGTCACGGTGCCAAAGTCAGACTTCTACCTACGGGTGCTCCATCACAACAGAAGCTGCTTCCTTCCCCTTCAACCATGAGTACTAGTGGGCTTGGCTAGACGTGTACCAAGTGGGATAAGTAACAACAACAACGTATTTTGGGAAGACCATTCTGCAAAATGTGTAAAGAAGCTTTCTTCTTTAACATGGGCGGCTTGATGGCCAATTGGCTGGCGCTCTGGCTTTTGGTGCCACAGGCTTCAGGTTCGAATCCTGGCGGTGCCATGGATGTTTGCGAGTGATTCGGGATCCACTTTAAATTTAGGGGCCTGACGACTGAGTGGCTAGCGCTCGGTCCTATAGGTATCGGGTTCGAATCTCGGCGGTGCCATGGATGTCTGTAGTGCCGTAGTAGTGTGTTAAGCCGTAGGTCCCGGTCTCATATGACTGTAAGAGCGCCACAGTGCCTAATCAGACTTCTTCTCCCCTACATTTCCAAACTGTACAGGGGCAACTCAGCTCTAGGCACAGTGATGTGATGTAGTAGTAGTTCCACTTTACTATAGGTCCCGGTCTGTTTAGCCCTCGTATGCACAAAATGATCGTAGAGCAAACAAACCAAACTCTAAATGATGGAGCGACTGTGAATATTGTTCAGGCTTTGGGTTGCTTGAAATGCCCTTCAAATATTTTTAGTGGATTCCATCACATGTGGGTGTTTACGCAACGAGATTGCAGATGAGCTGACCTAGAAGGGCAGCCTTAAGGGTTCGACTGATGGTGGCTGTATCTCTTTCTCGGAACTTGCCTCTAAAGACAAATTAGATATTATCACCTCTTGGTTGTTTTTGGTTTAGCGCTCTACGGTCATTTTGGGCAGAGGACAGGGACACGTCTTCCCAAACTCGCTGAAAGGACTTTCCAACCTATAGATTTAACGTAACTATTTTGACTACCTCAAATTATTTTTCAGTATAACATGGTTTATCTGACACTCGCATTGTTTGAGCCGTGTAAATTTTTATAAAACCGGCAAACAAAAACGTCTTGGGGGTATTCTAAATCTATAGGCCAGAAAGTTCTTCCTCTGGGCGTGAAGACAGGAGAGGATGAACAAATCTCCTCCTGACCACACACCTTCTGAGCAAAATTTTGAATGTTTAAGGTGTCAAATTTGATCTACACAACTTCATAAATTGTTGACTCATCCTGAGTATCCGGCAGGGCGGGGCAGACACCCCTTGACTTGTCTACTCATGGATGGAGTGAAAGGGGACAGCTTCTGTTGTGATAGTTTGGTTTGTCGCTCTACGGTCATTTTGTTCACACTTTAGGCTAATTACACATGGACCTACAATTTGTTGGTGGTTCGGAATCCACGTTAAGCATCCATGTCACCCAGGATTTGAACCTGAAGCCTGTGGTACCAAAGGACAGAGCGCTAGCCAATTGGCGGCCAGCTCCCCTTGAGACAGTCCCCCGTACATCAGTGGTATGATTGTAATAGTCCTGGTGCTGCTTTAACTGGGACGATTCTTGATAGGCTCCTCAGTGATGATCTTCTTGCCTAACGTCTTGTGTCAAGACTTAAGGTTTATCCCCTTTGCCTAAAATATAGCTGCTCATATCTTGACTTGCATTGGTTGCCAGAAGAACCAGCTGTGCTCGAGTCCTGGAGCGGTTGCAGTTATGTGTGCGATATTCTAGCTTTAAAATGCTAGAATACACACATCAAATTCATACAGTACGAAATACATGTAGAGAAGCTTTGTTTCCCCAGCGGAGTTGCTGGAAGACAATTTGTGGCAGAGGATAATCGTGAACTACGCCTAATGCTTAGTTCGTGGATGAGTTAATTCATCATTTTTTGGATCTGATTGAGCAAGACAGTACAAAAACCATCGAGAAAATTTTGTACTTATTTTGAGCTGTATGTGTGCTTTTAGTGTAAGAAATTGGGCATTGTACATTGATATAGTAAACAATAATTTCCTATCTATCTCTGCAAAGATGGGATACTGATTATGTGCGGACATTATACAGTGGTTCATTCCCCTCCCAATTTGGAATGAACCATTCCAGAGGTGGCATCTTGAATGTTACAACTCTCCTCTTCAAGGTTACCAGACAGACATTCCATCCTAAAGATTTATCTTACCCATTCCCAACATAGACATGGCCGAGCTCTCTTCAATCTGAAAACCCAACACACTAATAAATCAGCACAACTCTTGCAAAGTATGAAAACATTTTTATTTATAAAATTATACTAGGTACATACAAAGTAATCAATCTCAGTTAACAATATAAGACTTCAAAAAGCAGCTGGGCTAAAAATTGTATGAAAAACTATTTACAATCAGACAAAAACCTAAGGCTTTTTCTTGGTGCAAAATCTAGAATCATTCATCACCGAATATAATACATCTAGTTACTTACAGAAATGGTTAATCCAATTTAATAATTCAAACTATCATAGAAATTTTTACTAAATGAGCACAAGGTGTGTTTAAACTATAATTAATTCCCATTACCCAAAAATAAATACATCTTCTACGATGATTATTTTCTTAATCCATGACATTCAAAAATCCTTAACTATACTACATAACAATATAGGCAAAGTAATGGTTAAAGAATATTCACTTTCCGTTCAGATAAATTTTTAATATGATTCAAAGGATACTGTATATAAACCTCAACAATTTTTATAACATTTTGGAATGTTTTCAAATAGAGAATTTTGAAATTAATGTATCATATAATTAAACTCTCAATTTCAATAAAAAATATGAAAGATTTGCACTGGAATTGTTACATTAAATTTTGGAATTATTCCTTTAAAATAAAATTCAGTGCAATGAATGTTTAATATTAGGAATTAAATTTACTCCTTCCATCACTGATTTGCAATGTTAAAAACACACATTCTTTATTAAATCTCTAAGAAAATTAATTATTCAAGACTTGTTTCAATTTTTACTTGGGAATGAAATTCCATTCTTTAAATGATCCTTACCTTTCATTCTATATTAATATTTAGACAGTTTTTAAGTCACATCCTTTATTGTTATACATAAATATCTTCTTTTTAATAAAAACAGCAACAAAGAATTGTATAGTTTTAATTCTAACTAATTATTAAGGCAATCATAACATAAAAGGAAATAATTTTTAGTTATTCTTATAAAGATAAAAAAAGATGACACTGTGTACAGATACCTTATCTAATTATTAAACAATTTCATTTAATAAAATGGAATTTTTTTATAGGCCATTCTCAACATTTAATGGAAATATATTTTGATTTTCACTGTCGAGCAGTCAATTTGAAATACACATATATATATATACACCCAATCCAAAATTTAAAAGCTTATTTAACAATGTTAAACACAAATATTTATAATTTAATACATGTTCACTTGTTATTATATTACTTAAAATAATAATGGTGTCGAGAAAGTTTATAAGAAATTAAATGTGTAAAGAAGTTTCAACGCTATAGTTTGAGCATTAAAAAAAAAAAAATCTTATTTATGAGTATTAAGTTGCATTTGCAACCAATATATTTTGTAACAAATGCAAAATTATACTGCTGAAGTCATTTTCAGATGATACAATTAACTAAATATTTAAGTACAAAAAAAAGAAGCTTAAAATTAAAATGCAAATTTCGCTTGATTTCCCGAAGGTGTACAAAACTTCAAGGTCAGAAACACCTCAGAGAAGAAACTAATGTACGAGGCACTGAGTGGTAAAAAATTGCATAGTTTCGTTAAAAAATGTCAAGTTATAAAAGATTTAATATTTACTAACAAAAAGGACACAAAAAGCTATTGATCCACTATTCATATTGGGTGACATGCTATGTACAGTTCATAATAGCTTGGTCAATAACATTGAAATAAATGCTTAAACAATTACTTCTCTTTAATCGTGACCATCGACCATCCTTATAGTTTTAAGGCAGATATCATGAGGACAAAGCACTCGGATTCAATTGGAACACTGTACTGAAAACAAATCAGACAGTTACAATAAACACTAGTCAAAAATGCAAGCAGCATTATGTTGTCTTCCGGCAGACATGGTCCACAATAGCCAAGGTTCCGTCGGTGCTGGATTAAAGAGAAGTTACTGTATCATGTTTCTCTGATCAACAGAGAGCAATATAAGGAATATATAAGTTATATATATATATATATAAATGCAAAGAAATGAATACACTCTATGGAAGCTCAGCATCCAGTATTTAAACGAAGCTTTCAACTCAATAAAGACGACATGGCACTTCGACGGTTTTACACACAAGTTAAGAAAAATATGGTTAGCTTCATCCCTGTCTGACAAAAAGGAACATATTAATAATATACAGTAGAACCTCTTTAAGTCGAAAACCTCCAAAACTCGAAATTTCAACCCTCTATAAGTCGAAATAATGAGTTAATCCCCACAAGCCATTTTTGTATATATTTTATCTCTGTCTCTCTAACATTATCAATATTTGATTTTACAATCTTTACAACTCGTACATTTAAAATTAATTACCTCTATAGCTCGAAAAATAAGTTGCCGACTTTAAGGTTGTTTCGGAATTATTTTTTATTGTAGTACATAATATATTAAGTTGCAATTAAACATGTTTATTACCTCTGTAACATAAATTTTTACTTACTTTACCTCTCTAACTCAAAATAAGTTAAAAAGAATCTAAACCTCTCTAACTCGATTATTTGGCGTCTCCCTTGAAGTTCGACTTGCAGAGGTTCTACTGTATTATGAATAATCTTAAAAGATACACAGATGGATTTTAATAACATAATTTGCAAGTTGTATTAAATAAGCAAGTATTTCAAAAGCACACATACAGTAAATATGAAACTAAATAGGAAATGGAGGCATTCGTACAAGTAGGAATGAGCTCCTTTGTTTGTAGCGATGAATGCTTTCAACGATTAGCAGCTTAGCATTCCTCATGAAAGTCGTTTTCTGTTTCGCCAATCCATCGTGAGCAGCTTCAGAGGCACTTGCAAGAAATTTTAAGGCATGACTAAAATGCTTTCTTTGCTTCTGACAATACTTCTGCAAAGGAAGGGAAAAACAAATAATAGTTCCTAATGTTTGGTTTTGCGAACATAATTCTTTTATCGTCCAGTTTTTTGGTAATAATATTAAATGCTGTTCCATAAACTGCCTTGACGGAGAACAAAAGACATTTGATATCAAATCTTCTGGTTTCTACAAACAAGTCCCACACAATCTGTATATATTTATCCATGCACTATTTTTATTTTTGAAAGAAGAAAATTCTCCATCAAATAAACATTTTTAAAATAAATAATCAAAAGCAGGAAGTTTTGATAATTGACCACAGAAACACTAGAAATTCTGAAACAGCAATGGGATACAGAATTACTCTCTGTAGTATAAATTCAGTTAAGGCAATTGGCATTAATATAAAAATAAAATGGCATGGTTTAATCCAAAAGTAACTTTGCAAGCAGTTCAAATATCACATATAAATGAATCATTGTCTTTATAATTGGTCAGAGAAAACAGAATAATAATAACAATGACGGCACTGATCATGATTTATAAGTAAATAATTTCTCTTTGTATAAAACTAAAAAAATACTGACTACATCTATTGAATATACATTAAAGTAGCAATGGTCCAATTCAATGGAATGAAAATAGGTATAGAATTCAATACAAAAGGCTCACTAAAAAATTATACATTGTTTAACAAATTCATGGGGAAAAAAAAAGAATAGTAAAATAAAATATCACAGATAAACTACCAAGAAAAACAAAATTTCATTATAGCAATATTTTATTAAATTATAGTTTTGAATTCAGAAAAGAGCAAAATTGCAGTTAATATATAAGAGGGGAAATATAATGTAAATAAATTGGTTCATTAAGACCCTATTATGAAATAATTTAATCTAAATAACCCTACTACATGAAAACAATCACTATTTTCAACTTGCATTTTGTTAAATAATTCATACTTACCAAAAGAAAATAAATGTTTCCAAAATATGTTTGTATAAGAAAAATATAATACTGAGAATAAATTTCCAGATGCGTACTAAATATACAGAGAGATTAAAACAAAAATTTTTGGTACTTACGTATTAACGTCACCTTAGCTACAGATTTGGCGGTTTTTAAGTGCCGCCAAATCTGTACCTGCGAATGACGTTCAAAAGATAACTGTGTGCGCTGTGCGCGTGCGAACAACAAGATTGCTCTTTATTGGCGCAACTGTAGCCAAGGTAGTGTTAATAAGTAAGTACCAAATTTTCTTCACTCATTATAATCAGGATCAGTGCCTTGTGACACATAATAGAAAATGTTACCTTGCACTGCAAGAGTCAGAACAACTTGGTCAGAAATGGTTTAACAAATACAACTCATGACAAAAATTATTTAAAATATTGCATTAATACAGCTGGATGGGCCACAACACTTTAGATCATGAGAAACAGAATCTCATATGATTTTTATCCACAAACACGTTTTGGGATGAAATCTATCCCACTCGGAAAAAATTTATATTTTAAAATGGAATTTACAAAAATATAAAAGAAAATATTTGTCAGGACAAAATTAAAAATATATATGTTTAGACGTAGCAGTTTATATATTTCTTGGCTAGAAAACAACTGGATGCATCGATTTAAATAAGAATAATTAAAATTTTTACATATAAAAGCAAAACCATTTTTTGTGTTAAAATAAATTTGTAATATTTGCCATCTTCATCGAAATATATAGATAAGTTTTACAAGAGTAGAAGTTTACCTCACAAATACATTACAGTTCCAAAATGAAGAGCATTTATCCGAGGTATAATGACGAGGCTTCGAATAAAAATAGCTATTTATAAAGTATGCTTGGAAGTAACAAAATATTTTGTTAAATTAGAAAATTACTTCAAACAGTAAAAACCCACTTTTGTTTGTAATCCAACACATAAAACTCAACCCTTGGAATTAAATACAAAATATACAACAAAGCAACATAAGCTACAAATAATAAAGCAAGGAATTTTACGACGTTTGACTACAGGCTTTGTTTACAATTCACACTATACTTCATACAGGAACGTAATTTTTGTATCAAAAGCATAAGTACAACATTTACATACAAAGAGATATTAAAAACTATCTCATTAGTGACCCATTACTAGGCAATAAAATTTTCATCGGATATTTCCACGGCTAATTTTCGACAAAGTGCATGATGCTATGTCGTAACCCAGGCTACAAAGTTCTTTTACAGACATGTCTTGGTATAAACTCAAACTAGCTTTTGATGAGTGCAGTTCGGGCAGACTTCAACTTGTCGATGCGTTTCTGAAGATGAGTATTGGAAGTCTCCAACTCTTCAATACGAGACTGCGCTTCTCTGAACTGAAACAATAATACAGCTTAATGAAATATCTTTTATTTAAATTAATAATTAAAATAGCACAGCAGCAAAATGATTTTTATATCAAATAATTAGGCAAAGAGGTTTTGGAATTATTTTTAAAAAGAGTAAAGTTAAATATTGTATAAAATTACAGTTTTTCCTGCAATTTTATACAACATTTTGACTTTTAAAAACTCCTTTTTAATCTGATTTGTAAAATTGTATGTAAAATGAAAGTAATGCTTTGTATTATTCAAGGTTTCATGTACCTCTCTCAGGATTTTTCTTTTCTCAGCTTTTAGGTCATCCTCTGTTTTTTCGGCATTCTCTGTAGCAGTTTTGTACCTAGCAACTTGGCTTTCTAATCTAGAAATCTATAAAACAAATTCAAAATAAGAAGTCAAACCCCAAATTTTTTTTGTTGTTCTTATTGCAATGATAAATTAATTAAAAAAATCATACAAACAAAAATTCATTAACACTTAATACTTTGTATTTAAAAATTATATTTTTCATGAAAAACATTATTTATTAATTTAATTTAATATTATTGGCCCATATTCGAGGGTACATTTAAAAGAAATCAATCTCTTTACAAAATTCTTATTAAAAATCGGCCTCATGGAAAGATTTTCTCAAAACATTTATAAATAAATTCATAAATATTGAATCCTGCAATTGAAAAATAAATTATCCTTTCATAAACTAATACAAATTATTAATTGAAAATTATAATATATGTATAATTAAATTTATTAGCTGGATACTAAAGGTTTAAATCAAATGATTTTTAGTAAACATTACAATGATATGTGCTACAGATGCATAAAATAGATATTTTCTGTAAAATTCCACAAATATAAATATTTACATTGATTAATAAATTACTCACATTGCTTTGTAAAGTCGTAATTTCTTGCTCTGCCTTCTTTAGTCTGAATTTATAATCACTAACTTGCTTATTGGCTTCACCTGATAGATAGAAAAACAATATTGTTATAGAATACATTCAATAATTGTTATAGTGAGGGTTTGATGAGATTGAGATAATTAACTAGTTATATTATTATTAGTTTCATGGAGATGAAAATTAAAAATACCATTCAAATCTAAAATACCTATAATCAAATGCATTACATATCATTGATTGTAAATACAGAATTTTTGAAAAATCAGAGAGAAATAAGGAAAATAGTATGGGAAGAATGCACGTGGGAAAACTAATAGCTTTTTAATTCCATATTTGTAGCCTGCATTCATACGTCAGCCTGGAGTAAATATTATGCAGGCATTGGATCACTGCATAGTTATTAACAACTCCATTCAATCAGTATAATTTTAAAACAAGATATTTACATGCATTTAATCATTATTTCGAAATAAATATTGATAGAATTTGAACATATTCAATTTAGTTTGAAAATCTTTAAATTGTAGACAGAAATATTACATTTATTTATATCTAGTAAAATTTCAATTACATCAAATAATGACATTCCATGTTTTTAATGCTATAACAAACAATTTTATAATAATTAAATCTTACTCTGTCTACAAATTAAAGTTTTTCAATTAGAAGTGCTTTTAGAGTTGTTCATTAAAAATTAATTTCATTGTTGCAGCAGTTAAGAAAAAATATATATATATATATCATTTTCTTCAATGCCACAACAGCCAAGGCCTTTTGCATACTTGCAAATTCTGAAACATATGTTTTCTTTTTACTGGGTAGGTTTGTAAATGCTCTACAGTCATATTAGACAAGGACCTACTGTTTAAAATGAATTTCGAACCCCTACAAACATCCATGTAGAGATGTTTGCAGTATGTCTGGGACTTGAATCCCCCATCTAGCCTGGGACTTAAGGCTAAAACCTATGTTACCAAGTGCCAGAGTGCTCGTCACTCGGCCATCAAGACCCTAGAAATGATCATAACTTCACAAATAATTAATATAGTATTATTAAGAATGAAAACCGTTTGCCTAATCTGAATTTATTCAATAATATGAATAGGGTCTGTAATTTCAAAAGCAGTATATATTTACTTACGTTGAACTTCTAAAACTTTAATATCGGGTCCATTTACATGATTGTGATTAACTGAAGAGTTTTCCATTTTTGACAATTTCTGTCGTTCTTCTTCTAAATCTAAGCGTAACCTGTAAATCTGCAAGAGAAAAACATCACATGAAGAGCAAATACAAAAATAATCAAGTTATCTTCATAAGTTCAGTATACAATTTTTAATAAAACAATTTTAATGTAATCAAGTTTCAAATACAAGCAATTATAATATTAATTAAAAAAAAGTACATACATCGTGCAATATTTCACAAATATAATGGTTATCCAATAAAGACAAAGCAAATAGGATTGCTTTTTGACATAATAGATTCTAAAAATATCATTTGAAACTTATTTTGAGACAAACAAATTCTATAGAATACACTAATTTTAACCACATTTCAACAAGAATGACATTCATATAAAGCAATTTCAAGTCGGACAGAAATTTGAAAGGAGACTCGTAGAAGTTTTCTAAGATAATTGAAAAAGGGGATAATTCTGTATGTCTTCAACATATCTAAATATTATATAAAATTTCAGATGTACAGATTTAAAGCAAATCATTGAAAATTCACAAGAGTGCTACAGTCAACGATAATTATTTCATTTTGGATAAATCAAAAGAGGTTCTGAGCAATCATTAAAGAATGATTTTCTCTATCTTAGAAACATACCTAGTGAAATTCACTTCTCCTCCAATATAAAAGAAGGAATCAATGGAAAGTTAATTAAAAAAAAAATTAGTTTTCTCATCCATCATTTTTAAAAACTTTTTTTATTTTGATTTTCTCTATCTTAGAAACATACCTAGTGAAATTCACTTCTCCTCCAATATAAAAGAAGGAATCAATGGAATCATAATGGAAAGTTAATTAAAAAAAATAAAATTAGTTTTTCATCCATCATTTTTAAAAACTTTTTATTTTAATTTTCTGTTATCTACACTAATTTTTATGCATCAAAGAGTATAAGTGCAGGCCATCCTTCAAGAAAAGTCCCGGATAAAAAAAATATAAAAAAAACTGCCTGGGAATGATTGTCACCATTGTTTTTAAAGTTAACCCGATAATTATCCATAAAAGATACATCAAAAGACATTTTCCAATACTTAATTCCAATCAATGCAATTTTAGCATTGATTCTATACTGGTTGACAGAACGTAGTCCATACTATAAATCTCAAAGTGAATATAACAGTGCACAAAAGGCAAAGACCAATTTATCAGCCAACAAAGTTATGATTACAAAATTTTATTAGGCTCTTTATTGGGTTACCCTAAATTAACTTTCATTTTCTAAATGCCAAATGATCACACAATAATAACAAAAAATAAAGTTGCCATTAATCATAAGGCCATTTGAATGGATAGCCGAAAGGTGAAAAAAATCAGTGCATAAAATGTCCTCTATTTCCAAATATCTTTTCATAGTTATCATAAACCTATACATTGCTGGAAGGAATATGGATCGATTTCGATCCATTGGAATATGTTGATACATATGATCCATTCTAACTAAGATGTAGTTCAAAGATTATCAAATGAGAATACAATCACTATTAATGAATAATTTGAAGATTCGTTAAACAAAAAAAATTAAAAAAATCATTGTATAAAATCTATAAAAAGCCCCATTCAACATATGAATGCATAAGATGAGAACACTCTCTAAACAGTTTGTTTCAAATGAACAACATACGCAAAGCATGGATAAATGTTTGCCAGTTATCAGAGAAACAAAATTTTCACTCTAAGTAATGTGGATGTTTTGTAATGCAACAAAAAAGTTCATATCTGCCCTAAAGATGATTGGGGGCTTGCTGGTAAGGGGATTTATTTTTTAAGGCTACACTATAACCTTCAGAAAGAATACCAGCAAGCAAAACCTGCAGCTCATATATTCAAATGTGGATATGATTTCAAATGCAATGAATAATTTTAATGAATTAATTTCTTCACAAAAAATTAAAAACTTCTTGTATATTTTTTAAACATGGTAATAAAAAGATTTTTTTTGTTCATGCTGTAAGAAAGACAGGTGAAAGAGAATTAAAATTACAAACTTACTTCATCTAATAATTCTTGTTTTTCTTCAATAAATTTTTTTAACCGCACATCTGAAATATATTTTATAACATATGAAACATATGCAATTTTATTACAATAGAAATGTATAGTAGTTTTCCCATTAGTAATACAAGTATTTGAAGAAATAAAAAACACTTTAAGAAAATAAAACTTGTTAACTCTTATTTTGACTTCGCCTGTTTAAGGCAACATCTTAGCTTTCAGCACAGCCCATCAATCTATTAAGGTTCATTCTAATATCTCCTTAATTTATAAAGATCTATATGCATTCTTTCTAAACAATCAATTCTGGCCTAACTGAATAGTCTTCTTTTCTCAAGCGGCATTGCAAATTTAACTACAAAAACCAATGTTAAATTCAATGAACAAAAATATTTTCTGCAACCTAACAAATCCTATAAATATTTTCTTTCTCACTCATACTATGTATCTTCCCCTCCTAAACTCATCTCTATGGCTATTAAATTGAAAACATCCGGTGACTGGAAAATGTGAATTTCTTGAATTGAACTACAGTAACCTAAAGGTATTTGCAATATATTTTCGGTTCCCACATTGGTGAACTTTTTGGGGGTGTACAAGAGTCTAAATTAAACAGCGCCATTTTTATTACAAAAATGACAACACAATTTTTCTTAATTATTAAATAAAATTTTATGTGGTTACAATTCAGCAGTTAGTATGTTTTATTTATTTTATGCCAGCATGTCTATGAACAATGCAGCTGAAGAAAATAATACAACAGCTTAAAAAATAACACCAACCATGAGAAATTTGCCAAATTGGCATAAAACCTAAATGGGTAATTTCTTAACAAATATTGATCAATTTAAAATTGTTTTTCAGTTGATTAAATGTATCATTACCAAATTTGGTGAAATTTGTATATAAATTGTGATTGTGCATAAGCGCACGCACACATCACAACTAATTGCAAATTAATGTTTCGTCATTTCATATTTCATTCCCTGAAAGGTAGCATGATTCACGATAAAAATGCAACAGTTCATTTTAGAAAGAAGCATAAATTTAAATTACATACAAAAATTTCTTTATAAAATATATTCTCTTCTAATCATCAACATAAAAAAAAAAAAAAAAAAATTCACCTAGAGAACCATTCCCCACTTGTTCCAGCAAATGGGCTGATCGTTGTGATAATAAGGCTGCAGAAGAACTCTGCTTGCTTTTCTTTCGAGAAGACTGTTTTGGTTCATACTCTTCGATGATATCACCATTCATACCGCTTTCACTCACAAGAACAAGTCCATGCTCCTGAAACAAGATTACAAAAAGCAGTTGAATACAATATTTTTAAATAAGAATGATTTTGAGAGTTCAAATCAAATGTTCTGAACATTCAACAATGAAATGCATTAGGCTGACTAGCACATGATTCAAACAACTATAAAAACAACTATACTCGGAGAAAATCTAAGTTGACTGCAAAAGACTTTTGATTTTAAAAAAAAAAATCCACATGAAATATGCCACTTGAAAAGATACTAAAATGAACAATGGAGATAATTTTTTTGAGAACTTTTGGGAAAATGACAACGGATAACACTGAAATTTTTATGAATATCATGTCATATTTTCTAAATCTGTGCATGAGGCAAATTAGTAAAATTGCAACATAAAATTTGTTCAGGAAAACTATCTTGTATTTATATACATTTTAATTGCATCTTTCCATTAATATATATATTTAAACTCCATAACATCCCCTTTCTGGATTTATTTGAAATTTCAAAATACAAATAGCCCTGTTATACTTTTCAACTATACTATAATCCCCCCGACCCCCAATATGCGGGGATTACAGTATAGTTGAAAAGAGTGCTACTAATTAAAGATCATGAAATGTTCATAACTGATCAGATTGTAAATTATAATACTTTTAAATTATAACTGCTTTAAATATTTATCAACAAATTAGCTTTTATCTATTATAAATTTAATATATCAAGTGAAACAAGTAGTTCCCATATAAAAATCTGCAGACAACTTTTTTTCTTTCTGCTAAGGATATTTCAGCATTTTACATTTTGAAGTTTACTGTTTTATATTTCTTCTTTGCAAACATCTCTGCCTATCAAGTAAAATAAATTCCATAGAGATTGCTGTTAGTTTTCTTTCCCGTTCTGAATCATGCTTTATGTTTTAATAAAAGTATCAACTTCGCTACAATTAAAAATAATTCTTCAGAAATATTATATATATATATGAAAAAATAGCATTTAAATAATGCTGAAAAGTTAATATTTTTAAGAAAAAAATTGTGTTTGAGTTCAGGTTAGAATAGTCCCACTGTAGCCCATGCATGCCATAAGGTGACTAAAATGGATACCCCGTGATATAATTGGGTGGGATAAAGTCAGACTTTGGTGTGCTTGCCCTTTGGGCGTCTCATTCTTTATGCCGCAAGGTAAAGGACAAAAAAGAAGCTGCATTTTTTACCCATTATCATGACTCCTCAACGGATTTATGGACTTGGTCTAGATATTAGACAAATGGGATAAGAAACAACACAACAGAAATTTTCTTCTTTTTTTCTCATTGAAAGAATAAAATATTTACATGTTTCTAATACAAATACCATAAATTAGTTACGTCAAAGGAATTAAATATTGAATAGCTACATTTTACTTTTAAAACAAGATATATAAATAAAAACACATTAATTAGCATTGTAAGTTATTGATAGGGAAGGATAAAAAAATGTTTTATCAAGAAAGTATGAAATTGAGATAATTAATATTTTAATTTTTTGATTGACACAAAAATAAGTTTAACATTTTATTTGCGTTCTGTAAAGGAAGCATCAAATACAAAAATTTATGACATTGTATTTTCTGCAGGGGATGTGTTTTATTCATATTCATGTCTCATTAGTATAATAAATTGACCTACCCTAAAATGTATCTACTTTAATCACATATCAGTACATCTTTTTTTTTTTTTTTACTACAGCAATTTATATATTATTTTGTATTTTTGTTTGATTTTCATATGACTTATAAATTAAAAACCTTTACTTTGCCTCGACTATATGTAGTTTCAAATAATTTATACAATGACTAGGAAAGTACATAGCATATTAGATTAACAGACTATATCATGTATTGTTTAGTTTTGACAGACATTACATATATTGCTAGAATTTGGTGTCAATTACAGTGGCATGTATAATGAAATTATTTGAAGAATATGAGAAATGAATTTAAGATAGAAGAGTTGGAATGTTGTGTCTTACTTGTATTAATTGGTCCCTTTGTTTCAAACTATGCAATAAACATTCATTTTCTTGTTGTAGATTTTTAAAATCTCGCATTAGTTGATCATATAACTGGAAAAAAAAAAGGAGAATAGTTATTTTGCAATAGTCATAAAGAATAGTTATGTGAATTAATAAATTTTTATGTAAAACAAAAACATTAAAAAATACTTGAATCAATTTTAAATGTCATTTAATTGTTTAATATTTTAATTACTTAAATTAAATATTTATTACATAGGATTCGTTATTTAAATATTTTTAAATATGCTAATCCTAATTTCTCTTTATATTTTTCAGAGCTTCTGCTCTTTAACTTAATTTCCATAAACTTTTAAATTTTTGGTAAACTTAATATTTCTATTTAATTATAATTATAATACGGAGGAACAGGGCATTCCAATATACGCCAGCCTTTACTTTACATAAAAATTTGAAATTATATAAGTAATTTATTATATATATAAAAAAAACTACTACACAGAATGCAATACAAATATAATGTAAAAATATATACAAACAATTTAATTAGTAATTATATAAAACATTAGCAGTATTGATAACTCACTCTTAAATCAATTTTAAGTTCCTCTATGATAGGTTAATTTATTTGCTTAAAAGAAGAGGGGAAAAAAAAAAATCTGGATTATAATTAAAAAATATTCTATTTATATTACATTAAATTATAAAATAAATTCTATTACTACTTTCATTAAAATTATTTTTCCAAGATTATAGTTTCAAAATTTAATTATGAAGATAATCAATATTTATCTATTCACTTAAAATAGACTTTTTAAAAAAAGATCTATATACAAGCAAAATTTTCTTTTTTATATTTACTTACCCGCTTCTTTTCTCTGTACTCGCTCTGTGACTGGTGCAAGTTTTCCTGCATTTCTTCAATTTCATCTTTTAGAGTTTCGACTTGGTAAATGTAAGCAGATTTTTCATTGTCAAGCTGAGCATTGCTTATCATAGCCTTTCGAAACTTTTCTTCGAGATCAGCTAATTGAAGCTGGAATATAAAAAAAACATGAATAAGATACAGTATAATGTTAATGAAATAGGTTTTAATAATTGAAAAGAATTGCATGGAAATTAAAATAATTATTTATAGTATATTAGAATTTATATTTAACAAACACAAACATGTAAAAAATGTGTAAAATTTTAATGTTGTAAAGTTGATGTCACAGGTCCTATGATGAGAGGTGAAAGTTAAACAATGCTTTTTTTACATCAAATAAACTGACAACTTCTTTCTGGAAAAATAATACACCATTTTGTGTTTCATGGCGCAATCTCTTTATTTTCCATTATTAAAATCTAGCCAATATAATGTATAGGTTTAAATGCAAAATTTTTGTAAAAAACTTTATTAATATGAAATTATCACACCACATTTCATCTAATAATGGGTTGAACAGTTTTTATACAAATCAATGTCATTATTTGACTCTTATTCAATAATCAGAATTCAAATTAAGATTTATACTTCTATGAGATCACTGTCCAAATCAATCAATAAAAATGTAGTTCTATCTATCACACTTATATGGATTGTACTACAATTAGAATTGTACTAATGTTCCCCATATATTCATGTACACCTTCACTCATTAGGTCATTTTACTTATAAACAAATGCTCAGGACAAATAATTGTAGAATATGTCAAAAGATATACATTGGAAAAGGAAGTTAAAATGCAACGAAAAAAAAAAAGGAAGTTTGTAAATGCAAGGTATTTTTCTCCAATTATTCTTATTATTATTTTTTTTTTTTGAAGAAACAAATTTATTTTGCACATAAGCACTTATCTTCATAGAAGAAATTGAAATCACAGATACAAACATGAACAACAAGGATCATTTTGTGTGATTTTTTACATTTTTTGCAGTATTTGAGAAATTATAGCCACTATCCCATCACATACACTTTCCCCTTACTCATCTCATTTTGGAAAAAAATTGAATGTTTTTTTTTTACATGCCAAATCTTTTTTCATTTTTTTCCCATTCTCCTCTACAGTATTGCCATATAACTGTTGTACAATGGTTAATGTTTGTTTCTTTTGACAAATATTTTTTTGTATGAATTAAACTAAATCCACTATTTTTGAAGGGGGAGGAACCCTTTTATTTTAGTTTTATATGAAATTTATGTCACTAGATTCATCATTAATCATTTAACAAGAACAATTAGTCTTGTAAAATTCATTTAGCATACCAACGTTTGAAAAAAATAAAATAATTCTAAATACATCATTAAACAACAGACTGTTAAAATGCAATGGTTTAATGTTTTTTTTTTTTAATATTATCTGCACATTTTTTTGTCAATTACTTTTCCCTTTGCTTACATAAAAGATCTGGCCAAATGAAACTTGATTTATGTCTTGTATTAAATCAAAATTATTTATAAATACATTTTTTCATGATTTACTATCTTAAAATATTACATTTAATTCGTTTATCTTTAATAACTACAAAATGTTAAAAAGTTATAATTAATGTGTTAACTCACTAATAATGCAATATTTAACATGAAATTTGATAAACAGATATACTTTCCCATTTTGCAAGCATTATAATCATTGTAATTGCACAGTTTTGTTAGGTATTGAAATTAAAATTTCATTTCAACATATTTGATACTAACTTTCAAATCTCGTCCACTCAAACAGCTTCTCAATTCTCTCACTTCTAAGTTATCAGTTGAGTCTTCACTGCTTCTCCTAGAACTTGCATATGATGAAGCACCCGACATATATGATGGAGTTCTTGCCTGAAAATCAAGACAAACTCTTTTTAAATCATTGTAATTTAAAATTTTTCATAAAAATTTCAAACTAAATTTAGATTTCAATTATAGAGTGAAAAATATATAGATGTTAACATTTAAAGTTTGAAATTGTAAAGCTCAAATCATGAATTATTGTTAATGAATATTTAATTTAAAAAAATTAAAAAACAGCTGGGAAAAAAGCAATCAAAATTAAGCATTTATAAATATATTTTTTTATTTATTTAATATTATTATAATTATTATTTTTACAAATTGAGGAAAGTGACATAGAATCTTTAAAAATAAAAAAAAAAAAAAAAAAAAAAAAAAAAAAAAAAAATTTTTTTTAGCGTTAGAAACTACACATATATATATATATATTCGTATTAGCAATTTGGGTTTTTAGCTTAAGAAGTATAAGGATAAAAATATCTATTACTAAAATATAAAAAATTTAGCCTACTTTAAAATATAAGAAATTTAGTCTTGTTTAAAGATTTTAAATGATATATTTGCAATTAGTGTCCCAGTCAGCCATTTTACAGTTGATTACCTACTTAAAAAATCTAGCTTGAAGAAAGTTTAATTTCTTACAACAAAAATGTTATTTTTATTCACAATGGAAATCTAATAAATTAGTTAAAAGTAAAAATATTACTACTTTGCAATATTTAAAAGCCTAAAATAAATTAAAAGAAAAAATAAATCTTGCACAACAAACTTAAAATTTGCTTTATAAATACCTCAGCAGAAGGACGGGTGCTACGGGCGACATCTGTAAGTAGCTCATAATGCCTATCACTTTGTTCATCTGCCTGTAAAGAATTAGTATCATCAATTAATCCATGTTACTCATATATTGGCAGATTAATATACTGATCATGTTTTATTTTTCTTATCTAAAACAAATCAAAATACAGATTAAAAACTCTTTTATATTAATAAAAAATTAAAGAATGAAAATGAAAATCATTCATCACTATGTTGTCAATCTAAAGGTCATCCTTTGAAATTTTGCATTTGCATTTAGAATAATGAATTAGACTTGAAAAGAATTGACTGAAAGGTTTTACCCTGCTAAAATTTAGGGCACAACATATATACGGTGCACATTTAGAAAATATTAGGCCAAATTCTAAAGAATGACAGAGAGTATCATAATGAAGTTTTTTTTTTTTAATCAAAGAAAAATTCCCAGCAATGCTGTGCTAGTGCCAAAGATAGATTCTGAATGACAAATAAAGACACTGTTTTATCAATCCTTTTTACAATAGATATTAAAAAATGACCACAATGCACTAATATAAGCTCCAGATTGTTGAAACGTTGATCTACATATACGTTTCAAAAAATATTATAATTTCTCAAATGCTCCTCCTGTGATGAGATTATGCTTTAACATAAAAAAGAATCCCAACATAAAATTTAGTAATTATGGTGGTCAATACACAGGCCCATTCTAATCCAATCAATCATTTTAATAAGCAGCCTCCAGGTAATTCCTAACATCAGTGCTAGAGTGCCATGGTGAAATCAAATTCTGCTTCAAATAGGAACATTATGAGCAATGAAATATTTGTGCATTGTTTTAGCATTTTACTTGGCCTACTTTTTAATTTTACCTTAGAAAATTTTCTTATTCACTACCAAAACATAAAATAATATGCTTAACTAGATTCATACCTCTTTTCTGCAACTTTTCCAGCTCTTTCATTCGAATCTCTCTGGCTTCGGCTCGTGCCTGACGTCGGGCTGCCAGACGGGCCTCAGCCTGAAAAGACAAGAACAAAATTAGGTGATAAATAAATTATCCTAATTTAAAATAAAAACATCTCAAATAATAGCAATAAACAGTTTTTATTACAATGAAGAATTTTTTTTTTTTTTTATGATTACTGAGATCATACAAATTTGCTAAAAATAATTTTTAGTTCTGCTACATAAAGGGAACTTCTGCAAAGTGAAAGTCATTAAGATTAATTCAAACTTGGGCAACACCTATAATAAGGCACTTAACATTACTACTTTACATGATTTTAACTCATTTGAAGCAAATTAAATGATTTTCAGTTAAATATAATATGGTATACAATATGAAGCTGTACAATAAAATGAATTAAAGTACAATATTAAAAGTAATTTCTTGCCTTAAGTGAATGAGAGCACAAGCCAGTGTACAAATGAGTAAAGGTTTAATTTCTGATCATGGTATATGATACAATCACAACACTGAAATATTGGCGGATTCAGAATTGATTGAAATTTAGAATTGTCTGAACTACATGGTTAAAATTCGCCAATACAACATTCAACCTTGAACATTCTTTCAGAAAGCATTATCCTACCATCTGGTTGGATAAATTAAATATTTATAATTTTTATTGAATTATTTTTTATTATTCAGGTTTATTATGTATATAACTAGTATAGTCAAAGAAAATAATAAATTATTTACATAAAATGAGAATTGATTTTGCAATTCTCATGCAAAAGCATTTAGTTTTAGATTCAATGATTAGCAATAATTTGTATAAAATTGTCAACTTTATATCATTAATATTCTTTAAAAACTGCAACATGTGTAGATTTTAAACAATATGCGAGATAAATTTTCTGATAGTGCAAAAGTTCAAATGAAATAAATTATTTGATTGTCAGCACAAGCTATATTGAAAAAAAGCTAATAAGAAATCTGAAATGAAATGTTACCATAGCCACATGAGTAAATTATTTGGTTTCAGTTCAAATAATTGTTTGCCAAGTGTAATGTTCTAACATCATTAATGAATATAATGAAGTTGATTAATTAATATTCTAATTCCAAAATGATTAAATGATTAAACGATTATGGTACATTTTAAGTTAACATATTTAAAAAAAAAATTATATTATAAATTGATGAAACAATATATGCTTATATGCAAATTGATTTATCATTCTAACAAATAGAATGAGTTATCTTTTTTTGGGGAGAGAGAGAGGGGGAAGGGATATATAAAAATAATATACAAAATGAATAACAACTGAATCCAATTACTTGTTAAAACATTTTCTACACACACGCAGAGACACACACACACACACAAAAGTTAATGACATAAACAAAGCAATTAAAATATTATTTCAGCAGAGGCTAATTCCTTAACTCTCTTTTGAAATTAGAAATTTATTTTGAAAATACTACTTTCATATAAAATAAATTCTATAAGTGTTTAAAGATATGATTGCGAAGCTGAAAAGCGAAAACTAAAAGTCTTGTAGATAAAATTTTTCCATTTTGAAGATAATAATGTTAGAATTCACGTTTCTAATAAGTTAAACAATAACATAACTTTTAAGCTTGCATGTAAATCAATCAATACCTTACACAAACAAATATTAAACATATCCAATAAACTGTATTCTCCTTTTGAATAAGTTCTTATTTTATAAAAAAGAATAAATGTAATAAAGTCAATATATTTATTTGTGCACATTATTGAATAAGATTGATTGTTACTTGATTAAATTACCGTCAATTTTAACAGAAACGGGAAATTTTCATGTATTTTTTTTTTCGAAATCATAATATCAACTGCAAAAATTAATATGCAAAAATGGTTTTAAATTCTTTTTTTTTTGGGGGGAGAATCCGAAAAGTTTTTAATCCAAAAATTTTGTTATTTTTCATAGCAACAACCGAAAATCCGTAGTCTCGATAATCTTGTCTACAAAAAAAAATAATGACCATGATGACTCAAAACCGAGTTGTTTCGCCACAAAAACTCCACACTCACCACTTTATACTGCAAGATTATTTCCCAATTGTGGTCGAAGGAGAAACCCATATCCATTCTCATTGAAGAAGAACAATGTCCTATAAACACGCACAGAAGAAAAAAAGGCGATGACAAAGTCTCGATGGCTTGTGGACAAAAACTGCCACCTAAGGCTTCACGGAGAATCGCTGACGTTAAAAGAACAGGCATTGATGGGGATGAATTGCTGTAGCCATTTTTTTTTTTTTTTTTTTTAAATAGAAGCCACTTTTTAAGCGATCTTTTAAAAGTCAGGCATCTGTTCCTGCAAAAGGCGCAGAGCCAAAGTATTAAATTGCTAGCAGCTAGGAGCAAGATTCGTTCCAATACCTACACCTGTCAATGTGATTCATTTTTTATCAAAACCAGGGTGGCCAAACCTGCGGCCCGCCTTGAACATTTTTGCGGGCCGTGAGATGTATCACACTTTTGAAAAATATATTTATTTCATAATGGCCAAAGTTGTGAAAAACAGTTTACTACAAAATACATTATGTGTGCATCCCTATATTCAAAAATGAACTGTCGAAATGATGAGAAAAAACTAACTTTTTGATTTTAAAATAATATTCTATCAAATATAAGACAGCCTGTTTTATTGATATAAACATAAGACATATTGCCTGTTTTATTACATGAGTTCACAGAATAATTAGAATACACTCTGTTTTGCGCGCGCATCTTGGAACATCTAATATAACAGATAGTAATATGAATATAAAAATGCCTATAGTGGGACTAAATTTAATATGAGGATACATAAAAATACATCTAAATATAAACTAAATCTAAATATAAATACATCTAATATAACAGATCGTAATATGAATATAAAAATGCCTATAGTGGGTCTAAATTAATATGAGGATACATAATTTATACGCGACCCACATAGTTAGGGATGCATTTCCAAAGTGATCCGCAAGATCATTAGAGTAGGCCACCCCTGATTAAAACCAAAGATTCAGTTGGCAAATGACCACGATCTTAAAAGATCGATTTTGTCTCATGGTCAATTGGCTAGCGCCCTGGCCTTTGGTACCACAGGTTTCAGGTTCGAGTCTCGGCGGTGCCATGGATGCTTGTAGTGGTTCGAACCATTTTAAACTGAAGGTTCCGGTCTGTTTAGCCTTCGCGTGCACAAAATGGCTGCAGTTTGGTTTGTCGCTCTACGGTCATCTTGTGCACACTTTAGGCACCGCTTCGAGTTAATTCACTTTCTACTCGAAGCAGAACTTCACTAGGCGTAATGCTATTTCTTACGTTTCGCTGTGAAGGGGTTGAAAAAATTGTCTTGCCTGCCGCGTGAAATGTTCAACACTTCACGCCTCGGTGGGAACGAGCCTTAAGTCTGGCTTCTCCGAATCGCTGAAGGAGGCCAGTGCCTTCAGTAAGGACTACCCCCGCATTTGCGTATCGTATGGGAGACACCAGGAATACCCCCCTTCAAATAGTCCAACTCACGAGGCAAGAAGCTTAACATCCCAAATGCCAGCTGAACGTCCCTGGTTTCTCGGTTCTTGCAACAGTGTCTACAACATTGCCACCAGTAGATGGAACCTCAGTCCTAATACTCACCAGCGGCTCACGTTGCAAATGAGCCACGAGACGCCCCCTCCCAAATGAACAATATATTAGGAAATACCTTATCCTGGTGGAACTTAACACAGTGAAGATAGTTTGGGTAAATTAATGAAATGCCTTCTATGAAAACATGCTAAAACATATCCTGATTATAATCCACGTTAATTTTAATATTTTGTTTTATTTTTTATTATTTTAACTTTTCTGCTGCAAAAGAATCCAGTAATAATAAAAAAAAAACCTCTTTAATATGACTTTCCTTGTTTACTTTGAATCAATATTTTTTTTTTTTTTTTTTGCTCTACTCTTTTTCGGTAGCAAATCGATCTTTTTCTATCATCAGTCAAATATACCCAAGCCACAACAATTCTAACTACACATTTTTTATTTGTCAAATAATTTTCATAACAACAATCAGCAAATAATCTTACTCCGAGAAACATGTTTTGACGTCAGCCAGCGATCATCATGTTTTTGTTTTGATTTTAACTTTGAATCAGATCTTATAATTTTGTTTTACTGTCCTATAGAGGAGTTTTAAAAAAATGTCGATAATTCTTTGAAGCGTTCGATTTTCCTTTCACAAAAAATATTCAAAAAATAAAAATTCCAATAAAAAATTCTATTTTTTTCTTTTGCTACTTTAAGAGGTGAACGCACCTTTGTTGAGTATGAATATATATATATATATTTTTTTCTCTCCAGTCAAATGTAAGCTTAGACGTTTCTTTCTTTTTTTTTTTTTTTATAAATTATCTCAAATATTTTACTTAAGAAATATTAAAAACCATGCTTTTCACACCTTTTATTTTAATAACAGAACAAAAATGTTTTTTAAGTAATAAAGCTCAAAAATATAGGAATTCGATCGATTGTTTATTTTCAAGCACGACTTTTAAAGTAATGAATAATTTGAATGATGCAGACGATAATTAAATTATTACGAACAGATGCCATTCAGATTTTGATTTATTTTTCATTTAAATTTAATATTGCCATCATTTAATATTATCATTACAAAAAATGTCTGAACACTTACTATGCCTTTAAAACTTAAATGATTCAAATTAATAAAGCTTTACGTTTAAAAAAAAAAATGATATATGTCTTTAAAAACAGGAATGCATAAACAAAAAACTCTAAACAATTATATAGCATGCGTGTATACGTATCATTTCTTTATCATAATAAATAAATATTTTAATATAATACCAAGTATATATTAAGATATATATATATATATATAGATTTGATCTTTTAATCCGCAAATAAAATATAACTTATTGAATAAAATATTGAATAATATTTCAATGCTTTAATTCATCTGCATTAACACATTACTGACAAAATATTTGATCTTCTAATAATAAAATATTTTCTGTTAATGCAGCATACATAAAAAATAAATATTTTAATGTTTACTATTTTTATTCAAGTTATATATTTAAAAAAAAAAAAAAAACTGGATAATGCTCCCGGCTTTAATTTTTCACTAAAATCACAGAAAAATCTTTTTTTGAATTACTAAAATACTTTTCAAAGCAAGGGATTGACATACACATTTTAAGAGACAATCCGAAGGCGTGTGCAGCAATACGTAAT
>BPLR01009152.1:0-44207 GCA_021605095.1 Caerostris extrusa
TATTTTTATGCGCACAGCCTGGTTAAATCCAGGTATTTGTTGAAGTCATAAGCTTTATAATCATCTTTACAGCCGCCGTGGTTGCATCCCTTGATGGTTCGGTTTGATTTGTCGCTCAGCATTTTTTTGTAGCGCTGAAGCGCGACCACAATTTAACGTGGTTCTGAACCACTAACAAACCTAACAAGCATCTGCCATCATCTCGGTAGATTCGAACTTGATCATGAAAACAGCCTGAGGCATAGCCAGTGGCATGAGCTCCTCGTTTGGAAAATCAATGTGAGTTTTAGCTTCTCTATTTTTAACATAGGCAGTTGCACATTTTAATATACATTAATTGAATTGAATATGAAAGTCAATATTGAAGTCATTTATTAAAGTGTAATTTTTCTAATTATAATAAAGAAACTTTAATTCGAAATATCATTTTAATAAACAAAACGTTATAGTTCATATAGCCTAAAAGCTGACACACTGATGATAAAACATTTTTTGAAATAATTCTAACTTGCATTCATATATGGACTTTCGACACAAAGATAAATTATTCAGCAGTATTCATTACTTTTAATTTTTAAAACCAATTTAAAAATGTTTCTCTATAAAAATAGAGGAACATTTTTGAAATTAATGATATTACAAAAGAAGATTCTTCTTAATTTACAAAACTTTTGGAAACAATTATTTTTATAAAAGCAAAAATGGGAAATTCAAACAATTGAGTATTTCAATCTCTAATTTAATTTTTCCTTTTAAATTTTAAAATATTTTAAGTGCATAGCAAAATATTTTTTGGTGAACTATTTTTCTGAATCAAAAGCGTTCTTTCACATATTTTTCTGAATAAAAATAGTTAGTCACATAAATTTTTAAATCAAAAGAGTTCTATACATATATATTTTTGAAAAAAAGTCCCACAATTATATTTTCTGAATCAAAAGATTTATATCATGATCAAAGGAATTTTAATAAGGATAAATTATCATGTTCAAAGGAATTTTTAAATGAGCCTCTAATAAACGGTAAACAATATGCATAAATGTATATTAAAATTTTCAACATGACTTTGCCTTCAATACGAGAAAATATTTAGTGAAAATTAAAAATATAATATAAAGTGACAATGAATAGTGACTTGAATTCATTATATTGCATTCAATATTGTTAAAATATCTTTTACTGATTATTTTAAGTATTTTTTGTTTAGAGTTTATAATTTAGTTTTTGGATATTTATTATTTTATTATTTTATTTTATATTTATTTTTATTTTTATTTTGCTGGTGTTTACGCGATAAGTTTATTTATACTTTAAAACACCTAACCAGAATCTAGAGTCAAATTACATATATATTAATTTAAATTAAGATATAATTTGTGATAAATTGTGTAATTGTTTTTTTTTATTCAAATAAATTAAGCAATATATGTTAATTAATACAGATAAAACTAGAACTACTGTATATTAATGTTTCATATCTAATGTATTTTAATAACTTTGAATTGAACTCCATCGAGAAATGAAACATTAATATTAAATTAATCTTGTATAAAATAATTTGATAACTTTCAAAACTTTTTTATAAGTACAAATATCCAGTATATTTAATTATTTTGTAAAAAAAAGCAGTTTAAAAACAATTTTTACTTTATTTTTATTCCATTTCTAAACATTATTAATTATCTTTTCATTCATTTTTTATCTGCAGTAAATATTTTATAAATTATCTCCATTCACATTAAAAAAATTATGCAATAAATGTTTGAAATTCCAACCAATTGGTTATTTTTTAAAGTGTTTATATTAAATTTCAAAATGTACATAAATCCTAATTCATCGGTGGTTTGGGGAAATTCAGAAATTAATTAAAAGTAGTTAAATAGTCAGTATATAGTCTGCAAACGTTACAAAAAATAGAAATAATAAAATATAATATTCCAATTGCATTTCAAAATGCACTTGCAACATCAATGAAGCAAAAATTGATAATTTAAGGAACTGGATATAGTGCTTGTGTGTAATAAACAAATATTAATGCATTTATTTTATTGTAAGTAATATTACCTCAATGCCAAGAGCAATGTCTGAATTTGAAAACAAAATTTGAATTAAAAATTGTTTTTCGAATCGATTTCTACCATAGTTAAAAATAAAAATAAAATATATTATGTTTAGTTTTTGAATTTTGCCAAGGATTTAGATGCATGAATTATAGTTTTTAAAAATTTCTTTGATTATTAATTTTTGTTTATTATTTTCGTTTATCGAAATTTATGTTAAATGCAAAATTATTTAAAATTTTGCATCGCGTTCCTGATCTTTGTATTATGTTGAATATAAACTTATTAAAATTATACAATTAACTGAAAACATATTGAAAACATAAATAAGTGTAAAAATATAATTAAGTCATTTATAATTATCAAACTACTAAAAAAAAAAATGTTTATAAAGCTAAAAGAATGAGACTGTAGACCTAAATTTACAGTTTGCCAATAACAGAATTTAAAAAGAATTTACGCACGACATTTACGCATTTACGCACGATAGGTATTATTTTATTACGAATCAAAATGCATATCTTAATGTAAACAATTTAAAAATTTTTTTTGATACCCAGGTTCTACGTAGTTTTTGAATGCACTGTAATTTTTTTTTATGTAGCAGTTATTAGCCTGCTTAGATGATGCCGTATCGATTGTTTAAACCAATTTCTGACGTATTTTTGTATCCTTCTTATAAAAAAGAAAGAAAATACTTTCTGGCTAGAAATTCATAAAAAAAAAAAATGTAATAAGTTATAGAAATTTTTTTTCGTTTTGAAATTATTCTTTCATTAAAATAAATTTTTATATAGGTAACATTTTTTAATTTTCACTTGCATCATATCAAATGTTCTTTCTTTTGAACTAATATTTTTTTTTTAAGATATAACATAAGCAAATTTAAAAAGTATTCCAAATATCTACGTTTTCTTATGAACATTATTATAAAAATGTCATTAACTTTTAGCAATATGTCCAATTTGTTACCAATACTATTAAATACATACTGCAGAAAGCTTAAAATTGGAAACATTAATGTAAATGAAGTTCAGATGTATAAATTCTTAAAGAGGTTTGGGTAAAAAATGACAAACCTTTTATAATCAAAATATGAAGGAAGTTTAAATAAATAAGACATTATTTCGTTGAAATGGAAATCTGATTTATACTTGTATCTTATTCTCTGGCATTCTTCAGTAATTTCCCCAGTAGCTGAAATTCCATAATTCAGGAAATAAATGAAATCGATTTGCTTAGGAACAGTGAGTGGATAACATCACAGTCCCATCTGTTATATCTTACCATTGTTGATTAATTGAAGCTGTTACTCAGAATGGAAAAAATGACCCAAAAAAGAAGTCATTTTGATGTGAAGTGCCGAGTCAGCTGTATCAAAAAGGAATCATCCTTTTTCCGGTCAGTTGTTGATGATTCTGAGACAAACGGTCATTTATTTCATAAAAACAGATCTCTTAGAAACTGATAAAATGCAACTGCTATTGGAAATCGATAACATAAATGTAGGAAACTCCATCAAATACAAATGGTTCGTAATACATATTTTAAGTAAAAAGTTAGTCTCTTATTCTTAGTTGTGTTATATCTATTTTTTATATCTTTGCCACTACTAGTTTAAAAATAAAGAACAATAAATTGTTCTAAAGTGTAAATAAGTTATATTTTATTCTTTAACATAAAAAATGAAATTATTGTAAATTAAAATCAAATATTTGCAAATTAAAAATTTTGACTTAAAAGGATTCTATTTATCCATAAGTTTAAAAGATTATATAAAAAAAAAAGATTTTGGGAACATTGCTGTTTCTTAAAAATATATTTTATCCAATAAAAAATTTCAACTTAGCTTTGATGAAACTCGTCTAAATGTTTGCTGGCTAATTTAGTAAAGTGAAATTCCCAGGCTTTTAATTTTAAAAGTGACATGCGTTATTAAGTTGAAAGTAAAAAGTACATATAATGCAAAAATGGAAATACGCTTAGTGGCAACGTTATTATTAACATATTATTAAAATAATATGCATTATACTATCTTCTTTTATGATTTGAGTCAGTAAATAAGTATAAAATATAATTAAGGAACCTAATACATTTAAGCAATCCATCATTTTCATATAGAGTTATGATTATTGATTGATATATTACTAACATATCCGGCGATATCCCACAATGATTTATACAATTCCCAGGCATATTTTTTTTTTAAATTGAAAAGTAGTGAAAATACCAAATTTTTAATGAAGCAAAGTTTATTAATCTTAGTAAAGCAAATACATTTAAAAAGGTATAATTAGAGCCAGTAGCAATATCGATGATATTGCTTTTTACTTTGTATTAGTCCGTTAGAGATTTTAATTTAAAAAAAATGCTACTAACGCGTAAAATAGTAATTTTTATATTTTTATAATATCATGATGGGTGTAACAATGTATTGCTTCTACATCAATCATATATTCTTACATTTTAATTACAGAACAAATAATAAAGGATGGATATAACAATTTGTGAATGTTGGATTTAACTATGTATTTCTTGTAATTTAATGATATATTCCTAAATTTTAATTACAGAACAAGTAATAAATGATGGATGTAACAATGTATGAATGATGGATGTAACACAATCTATTTATTGCATACATCAATCAGATATTCTTAAATTTTAATTACAGAATAAGCAATAAATTGATTAAAAAAAAAAATAGCATTTTCTATGAAATGTCTTTTGCTGTTTTTACTGCTATTGTCTAAAATGTATTCTTTTCAGTCTTTATACATTTTCAATCAGATTTATGATAATTTTTCTATACAGAACAGTAACATCATACAATTGAAAACATTTTTTTTTTTTCGTTTTAATTAAATAACAGAAAAAATAGTAAACAAAAAGTAAAATAGCAATTGTTTAAGAAAAATAGTAACTTCCTTCGCAAACTATTGCAATAGCTTCTTTTTTTTATAATTCTGAACAAATTATGTTATATAAAGACATCCTTAAAAAAAAAAGTTTAAACAAAGATTAAAAAATAATTTATTTTCATTTATATAAACGAAGAATTTCCATCAACTTTATAAAGCGAAATAATATAAAAAACGAAAGTAAAAACTCTCTTTCTCTTAAAAGTAGACTCTTTCCGGAATTCAAAGAAGCATACAGCATTATTCTCACGTATCAAAAACAATTCAAATATCTCTAAACGCAATTGAAACACAAAAGAATTTTACAAAAGAAAATAAATATTGTATTTTTTTTTTCTTTCCATAGAAATTCAAAGCTCGCTGGAATACGAATTATAAATCCATCACGATCAGAGAAATTTCTAAAGTGGTTTATTTTAACGCTTTTGTTAACTATAAAAAAGGAAAACTTTCCTGCTATGACGAAAACAATGGAAGTTTTCTTTGTTGTATTCTTCCGCAGTTAATGCGTTCCATCTGTTTCTAATAGTTCCAAATTCTCCAGAGAGTTGATGGTTTTGTTATATTTTTTATTCCATTCGACTTTGTTAGATTAGGTAAAAGAATACTTAAACAAATACTAATTAATTCAAACCGTTACAACAGGTATAATAATAGTAAAAAAGGATGAGTCTCACAGTTGAATTATTTTGTAACAAATATTTGAATACTATTAGTAGTTAAGGCTCGTTCCCACCGAGGCGAGAGACGTGAAGATTGAAGAGGCAAGCGGCAAAATTTTTCGACCCCCTTCACAGCGAAACGTCAGAAATAGCATTACGCCTAGTGAAAACCGCTTCGAGTTGAAAGTTGGGCAAGCGGCGGACTGCAAACCGGTTTCAGGCGACCGCGGTGAGGCTAGTGATTGGTCAAATTTTTCGCTTGCATCTTCTCACCTTGGTGAGCACGAGCCTTAGCGATGCAGAAAATGATTCGTAAATTAACATTTATGTACTTATTTCAACGCTTTTATTTAGATTAATACATGATGTATTAATAGGAATTTTTACGAAAAAAAAAATTAAGCGTCTAAAGAAGTAATTTTATATACAATAGAAATTCTTTAGCATAAATAATTTTTATTATTACTTTTTTGTATTCAATTTTATATGCATAAATTGTGAAAAAATTATTCAATTTCGTATTGCAGAAGATATAAAAATTTGACATTGACCGACTGGCTAGCTCTGGTGCTCGGTACTACCGGTTTCGGGTTCGAGCATCGGCGGTGCCATGAATGTTTGCAATGGTTCGTAATCCACCTTAAGCCTGAGGTCCCGGTCTAATATGATTCTAGAGAGTTTCAGGGGTAGTATTATTCATGTCCGTAGCATATCCTGAAGCTACACTTTCCCTGGATAGTGCTAAATAATTAACAGCGGTGCAGCCCTTGCTAATAGCATAAATATTAACTAATGTTTAGAATAGAAATTTTTATATTTTTTATCATTTTATGATGGTGTAACAATGTATTTCTTAGTACAACAATGAGACATTCCTAAATTTTAATTACAGATCAAGTAATAAATGATGGATATAACAATGCATTTCTTGTACATAAATGAATTATTCCAGAATTGAAATTACATAACAAGTAATAAATTGATTAAAAAAAAAAAAAAAGCATTTTCTATGAATAACCATTTAATTTTTGTACAACAATTGTCTGAAATTTATTTATTCAGTCTTTATACATTTTCAATAATTTTCAAATACAGAACACTGACATTATACAATTTTTTAAAAAATAATTTTCGTTTTAATTAAATAGCCGAAAACGTTATTTAACTTCTTTGTACTTTTATATTTTAGTAGGTAAAATAAATATTTTCTGCTCATATTACTACAATAGCTATCTTTTCTGTAATCCTGTACAAATTATGATATTTGAAGGCACCCTTAAAAGTAAAGTTTAAACAAAGCTTAAAAAATTTCATTTTCATTTATATAAAAGAAGAAATTCCTTCAGCTTTATAAAGTGAAAGAATATAAAAACGGAAGTAAAAAAGGAAAGACTCTTTTCGGAATTCAAAGAAGCATACAGCATTATTCTCACGTATCAAAAACAATTCAAATATCTCTAAAAGCAATTGAAACACAAAGAAATACTTCTTTATTTTATAAATAAGTTCTTTCCATAGAAATTCAAATCTCGCTGGAATACGTATTATAAGTCCATCACGATCAGCGAAATTTCTAACGTGGTTTATTTTAACGCTTTTGTTAACAATAAAAGGAACATTTCTGCTATGACGAAAACAATGGAAGTTTTCTTTGTTGTATTCTTCCGCAGTTAATGCGTTCCATCTGTTTCTAATAGTTCCAAATTCTCCAGAGAGTTAATGGTTTTGTTATATTTTGATTCCATTTGACTTTGTTGGATTAGGTAAAAAAGAATGCTTGAACAAATACTAATTCAATTCAAACCGTTACAACAGGTATAACAATAGTAAAAAAGGTGGAGTCTTACAGTTGAATTATTTTGTAACAAATATTTAAAAACCAGTCCTAGTTAGCGATGCAGAAAATGATATACGTTTATATACATATTTCAATGGCATTTATTTAGATTAGTACATCCTGTATTAATAGGAATATTTACGGAAAAATTGAGCCGCTAAAGAAGTAATTTTTATATGCAACAGAAAATCGTAAGCATAAATAAATTTTTTATTACTCATTGTATTCAATTTTATATGCATAATGTTTGAAAAATATTCAATTTAATGTTGCATAAGATATAAAAATTGGATGTTGGCTAACTGGCTAGCACTCTGTCGTTCGGTACCACCGATTTCAGGTTCGAGCATCGGCGGTGCCATTAATGTTTGAAATAGTTCGGAATCCACTTTAAACCTTAGGTCCCGGTCTAATATGATCCTAGAGAGTTGTAGAGGTATTGTTACACGCGTCCATAGCATTTCTTGAAGCTACAAGCGCCCCTGGATAATGCAAAAAGAATAACAGAGGTGCTGACCTTGCTCATGACAGAAATATTAAAATATGTTTAGAATCGTAATTTGTATATTTTTTTATCATTTTATGATGGATGTAACAATGCATTTCTTTGTACATAAATGAAATATTCTAAATTTTAATTGCAGAACAAGTAATAAATTGATTAAAAGAAAAATAACATTTTCTATGAATAACCTTTTAATGTTTTTACTACAATTAGCTGAAATTTATTCATTCAGTTTTTATACATTTTCAATCAGATTTATGATAATTTCATATACAGAAGAGTATACACTATAAAATTTAAAAAAAAAAAATTTCGTTTTTTAATTAAGTAATAGAAAAACGTCTTTACCTTCTTTTGTACCTATTATATTTTAGTAAGTAAAATAATTATTATTTCCTTCTCATACTATTACAATAGCTAAATTTTTGTAACTAACTTTTATACAAATTATGTTATATAAAGGCATCCTTAAAGTAAATGTTAAAAAAAAATTCCAATTCCATTTATAAACGAAGAATTTCCATCAACTTTATAAAGTGAAAGAATATAAAAAACGAAAGAAAAAAAAAAAAATGCAAGACTCTTTTTGGAATTCAAAGAAGCATACAGCATTACTCTCACGTATCAAAAACAATTGAAATATCTCTAAAAGCAATTGAAACACAAAAAAGAAATACTTCTTTATTTTGCAAAGGAAAATAAATATTGCATTTTTTCTTTCCATAGAAATTCAAATCTCGCTGAATACGAATTATAATTCCATCACGATCAGAGGAATTTCTAACGTGGTTTATTTTAACGCTTTTGTTAACAATAAAAGAAAACTTTTCCTGCTATGACGAAAACAATAGAAGTTTTCTTTGTTGTATTCTTCCGCAGTTAATGCGTTCCATCTGTTTCTAATAGTTCCAAATTCTCCAGAGAGTTGATGATTTTGTTATATTTTTGATTCCATTCGACTTTGTTAGATTAGGTAAAAGAATACTTAAACAAATACTAATTAATTCAAACCGTTACAACAGGTATAATAATAATAAAAAACGAGGAGTCTTTGCAGTTGAATTATTTCGCAGCAAATATTTGAGTACTACTCGTAGTTAGCGACGCAGAAAATGAATCGTAAATTAAAATTTATGTAATTATTTCAGCGACATTTATCGAGATTAGTACATGATGTATTAACAGGAATTTTACGGGAAAAATAAATAACTGAAGACGTCATTTTTTATGCAATAGAAATTCCTGAGCATAAATAAGTTATGTTATAGCTCATTGTATTTAATATTATATGCATAAATTTTGAAAAAAATATTCAATTTGGTATTGCGTAAGATATAATAATTAAACGCAATACATTTATGAGATGACTTTCAAATATCTCTAAAAGCAATAAAATATGCATATCAACAATAAAATATGCCATGGAAATATCATGTTATGTTTCCAAACAGTGTTTGGTTAGTCAATGATAATTCTACAAATGAAGCCAAACTAAAAGTTTGTGCGTATGTGGTGTAGATGTATATTTTTATATATATATGGTGTAGATGTACTGCATAAAACAGGATGCAGGAATGTTTTAATTTTATTTAAATGCGTGGTGTAGGATATATATCTCCTAGATGCCTTCTTTAGGTGCATTCCTTCAAATCTACTGTGGACAATGTGTGTATATTGTAACAAGACTTCATAGGTGCACTCTGGGTAAAGCTGCATCTGCTACATCACGGCCGTTCTAGTATCGAATGACATGAAGTTATATAGTGCGGTGTTAAAAAACAAAAAAGAAGAACGAATAATAAAATTAAAGGATTTTAATTATTAAAGTAATGACGAATGTTGTATTTTTATTTTACTTAAAATCATAGCATCGTTCAAACATCGAAAATTTTTAAAAATTTCCCAAAAACGCTTAATTTGTTATCAATAATTTTAATCAAGAATTAAATGTTATTTATTTATTTTTATTTTTAACAACTTTTCTTTTCTTTCTTTAACAACTTTTTTCAACTATTTTTTCCGTTAAATTTATAAAATAATATTTAATTAAAGTGTTTTTATTTATTTCTGTAATAATTATTTTTATAAACTCAATAATCCTCAATAATATACATCATTTCAATAATTGTCTTTTTTGGTGTCTTCTTATATGCTGTAATACGTTTTACATTTTTCAGAAAAAGATTATGATATTTTCGCAACACCTACCTGAAATAAATCACTCAAATTCATTAAGCACAAAAATATATATAAACATACATACAGCAGGACATATAAAATATATTATATATTTTATATATCCTGCATAATCATTTTTAATTATATAAAGAAAAACCAATATGCCTTATGAATAATAATTATGAATAAGTTAATTCACATATTTTTCACTTAGTAATAATATCAGATTTTGTTGTGTAAAAAAAAAGTTTTATCTAAAATTTATTATGTTTAAGAAATCATATTTTGTAATTTGTATTTTGAAACAGTAGTATATTAATGTTTTAACTTATTTCTTTATATATTTTTTTCTTATTATCCAATTTCTTGTTAAAAGAATAATACTTTTAATTAATTGTAGCAATACCTTTGCAAATGTAATAATGAAATATTTTTAAATAAAAATAATGAAAAAAAAATAATAAAAACTAAAATAATTTAATATACATTTTTAAATTCCTATATATCTTTAGTTCCATATGAATAAAACACATTTAATTTGATCAAATTAATTGCGAAAAAATTGACAAAATGAATAAATAAATAAATAACCACATTTAAAGCATTTATGAGTATTTATCAGATTTATAAGAATGATAAAGTAAATTTATAACGCCCAGCAATGAATAAAAATGTCAAATGTCCCAAAAATATAAATAACCACACAATTTTTTAAGATGACAATCCTCTTTAGATGCCGACTTCAGATTTTTTCCCCGTAAAAAAAATAAATAAATAAAATAATTTCATGGGAAATATATCGTTTGCATAATCTTAATATCGATAGCCGGAATAAAATACGAGTCGATAAATTCCGTTTATCCAGTCTTTGCGGAAAGAACAGCTGTTGGAATGGTAAGCTCTTACACGAAAGACGTATACAATAATCTGTGTGTTGTTTCTGTTCATTTTTTTCTTCTTCCCGTTTTACTCTTTTCACATCCTTTCTCTCTCTCTTTCCCACCAGGAAGATCAGCCGTCGGAGGGCGCTGTGAGTGAAGCAGCCGATCGAAGACGGACGAACACCCTCCTCACGCGGAATGCCCACCCTCACAACGGAAAACGCCCTGCCGCCCCACTAGACGCTCCTCGGACATCGGAAATACACATCCAGAGGACAACCCCCCTTTCTGCTGCCTGTCCCCGACGCGTCGCGTCGGATGAAACGCTCCAACTGAGACGCTTCTTGTGAAGGAGTTCGGCTGACGGTCATCGTTTATTCAGCAACAGGTAGTCAGAAAGAACTCTATTAACCATGGCAGAGGACGACTTGAGCAACATTTCTTATTTCTTCAGCAACTACACCAACTGCGATTTCGGCAATTTGAATTACACCGACTTCAACTTCACGGACTGTAACTTCACCTGGACATCCATGATGCAAGGACTGAGACCACCTTATATCGTCGTGGAGTTTGCGAAGATATTGTACGGGATCGTTTTTCTCGTGGGACTCTGTGGCAATTCTCTAGTCATCTATGTCGTGCTGCGTTTCTCCAAGATGCAGACCGTTACCAATATGTACATATTTAACCTGGCGCTTGCTGACGAGATGTTTCTGACGGGTCTTCCCTTTCTGATAGCGACAATGACTTTCAACTACTGGCCTTTCGGACGGCTCATGTGCAAGGTTTATATGACAACCACCTCCATAAACCAGTTCACCAGCAGTCTGCTGTTGACAGTCATGAGCGCCGATCGGTATGTAGCTGTATGTCATCCGATATCGTCACCCCGATACAGAACCCCATTTATTGCCAAATTCATATGCCTGACGGCCTGGACTGTTTCTGCTTTGCTGATGGTCCCCATCTATATCTATGCCAATATACTGGAAAATGGAACCACTGTCTCCTGCAACATATATTGGCCGGAGAGTGCATTCATGAATGGCCAGAAGGCATTCACTTTGTATTCGTTTACTTTGGGGTTTGCCATACCATTGGTTCTGATTCTTCTGTTCTACTTCCTGGTCATCTGCAAACTGCGCACCGTTGGCCCGAAGAATCGCTCCAAGGAAAAGAAACGTTCGCATCGCAAGGTTACCTATCTGGTATTGACGGTCATCACGGTATACGTCATTTGCTGGTTGCCCTACTGGATAACGCAGGTCTACATCACTCTTCTGCCTCCCAGAACCGGACAGAGTCATCTGGGCCTGATCATCATACTGCTAGCTGGATGTCTGTCTTACGCTAATTCTGCTATGAATCCAATTCTGTATGCCTTCTTGAGTGACAACTTCAAGAAGAGTTTTGCCAAAGCATTTACATGCGCTGCCCGTATGGAGGTTAACGCTCAACTGAATGCTGAGAACAGCGTCTTTCCTCCAAAGCATACCCGTAGCGGATCATCCAAGGCAGCATTGAATCGGGAACAGAAGGCACGCAATGAGCTCGAGCCGTCTACTGCCATCACTCTCACATCAAGATCTAACATAGTAATGTCTTGTGACAAAGAAATCTCAGTGCGCAACGGTTTCAACAAGCAACAGGCTGAGAGCGAACCGACCCAGGTTTGAAAACTTAACTCTACTCGCACAAGTTCAAAAGGCATTTCTGACTGAAATAATAAAACAGTTGATGCGAGACGCGAATAATTGTATGTTATAAATATTTATACCTTCATACACGGCCAGAATAATAATTAAGACAAAGTGAGTGCTGCATTTCAAAGCATTTTGATGTCATTCAAGGTCCATTACTGAAACACCAGGGACTCAAATTATGACGAGCTTCTCACTTATTGTGAAACTATTCTAAAGATATATATCACACACGTATGTTGTTCAGGATATTTTGTATAAAGGAAACTTTTTAAAGCGTTTCTTTAAGGTAGAGAATGGTTTGAAAGAACAATAGAGCAACAATTTGGAAAGACATTGAAAAACCGTATTACTTCAACAACCAGTGACATTTAACAAGCTGTTATATACTTTAGGTACAACTGCTATCTTTTAATCACAATATCTTTCTTCTGGGTATTTGTAGGTATTACAATTCATTGCAACTGCACCCATTTCACAGATTAGCTGTTGTCTGTTACTTTTGCTCAGGTGCTACTTGTTTCTTCACTTACAAAGAACTGGAAAGACACTTTTTTGTCTGAACTATTACTGCATGTAATTAGTTAGTGTTACCTTTTTAATTAATTTCTTAACAAAACAAGCTCAAGATACTTGAAATGTTTCGTAAATTTGTTTTCAACCTATCCTTGTTTCCTGGCCCTGTAACTGGATTATCCCGAAAGCACATGTGAGTACGACATAATGTTCTCTTTAATATTATACTGCTATCTTCTTAACCTTAAAATAGCACTGTTCATAGGCATGTTTTCTGAATCACTCTGTTTAGCATACAGCATGTTACTGAAAATGTACATATATGTTTAATGTTGCGTTTCTATATATGTAAGGTTGCTATTGAATGTACGCCACATATTCCGAACCCAAATTTGCTCACATAGTTGTCTATACAACACTGTTGTTACATGTTTAGTTCAGTATGGTAAAGGTACTGACTTAGATTTAGTATAAATCCCATACTTTATAAAACCTGTATCTTCGTCAGAAGCTTCCCAATATATATAATACAAGCTTTTCTGATTAACGTACAACTAATAAGCTGCATTTTAAGAATTTGTATTTTATTCTTTTTTTTAATCTATGGTAACATTTCTTAATATTTAGAATTATCTGTATGCATTATGAGTAGTGTGAGTATTTTTATAAAATTTGAGGATATGTTTTAATTACTTATTTCAAAAAAAAATATTTGAAATCTTTTGATAGATGATAATTGACGTGAATGCATTGACAAAATTTGATACTGCGTCTAATTCAGTTTAATGCTAAGATTTTTATACCATATGTTCTTAATATATTGCACTTTCTACATTTCATTTCACTTAATATTTGTTGAAATCAATACATTTATTGATGAGATATTATTTGTGATTTAGTGTTTTTCAATTTTTAATAGAAATTTTAAGGAAGTCTCTTGAAAATTGGGCCAAAAAAAATTTGTAAACGTATTTTGCTGTTTGAAGCTAAGATGTTTTTATCTAAAAATTGTTATATATAAAAATTTATGTATAAAACTTTTTATTTCTAATTTATAAATTATTTATATTGTTATAAAGTGACAATAATTCGTATGGATATTTATTAATTATAGATTTGTTAAATTTGTACAAAAGTATCTTTTGTTGTACTTTTTAAAGTTTTTAGTTGTTAATGAAGTTATAAAAAATGTTAATAAAGGGAAAATTTTTCTTTATTTACTAATTCATAAACTGTGTTGAGTATCCTTATACATTTTTATTACACTACAAATAGTGAATAAATTTTAGTTCTTTTCTTAAAGGTGTATTTGGTTAAATTACTTTGTATATGCATATTTAGAAGACTGAAAAAATATATATTCTATATGGAAATTTAAAAAAATAAAAAAAACAATAAATGAATATACAAAATATTATTATATATGGGAATTTCTAAACATGTAGGATTAAATATTATGTATTATGAATGAAAGAGAAAAAAATAATATCAAACAATTAAAGTATACATTAAAAATATATTTACCTAATTTTCCTTACAACGCACGTTACTTAATACGTAATAAGTTGAACGTGAACAAAATCTGGAATTATGTTCATAATTATAAACCTCTACTTATTCTTAATGTCTAGCGGTATATTTCTTTTGGTTTTTACTTTACATTGACATAAAAGCTTTGAAATATTTCACAATTTTAACGAATTTATTTTTTTTTATTTTGTACAATTTCATTTACAAATTGCAATTGAAACAAATATCATTACACTGAGTAATATGTTTTGATAAATTGTAGAGGAGAAAATACGATATATATTAATAAATAATATTTTGAATTAAAAGTAAGACAATAAATATATTAAGGAAAGATGTAAATTTTCTAACAATCAACACTGCGCATATTACCTATACAAAATCAGTTAATATTAATTAATATAATTTTGTAATAAAAATATTCTATGGTTAAATATAAAATTAAAAATTTTTTTTTTAATTGTTTGCATCAATTTTTTGTTCATTTATTTTATTTAAAAAAAAAATGGCTGGCTGGTTTGGAAACATAATCGTAATTAAAATTATAGAATTAAATAATATTTAAAAAACATTACATCTGAAATTTTTAACTAATACCACATGAAAAACTTTCTATTGTTTCTAAAATTATTTTAGATAAAAAAATAGCTCATCAAAATTTAGAATCTTCGTTTTTCGCTACAATCATATAGTTAAAAGTAATTTACAAGGTATATTTTTAAAAGGTGATTTACAATTTAGTTTATCTTATCATCTACTATTTTATGATTTACAATTTACTTTACTTTTTACTTTATCGTTATAATTTACATTATCTTTATTAATCAATCTTTTACTCAATTAATATTGATATTTATAATCTTTTTGTATATAACGGTTATTTTAATAGAGTTTCAGTGAATAAAAGCACTTAAACATAAATCAAATGATATTCTAAAATATAAATAAATATTAGTATAATGTGGAATTTAAATAACATTAAATATGATAGCTTTAATTATTTCATCTTATTATTCCACATACGTCACATTTCTAACTTCCTATCATAATTTACAACTGCAATTGAAAAAAAAAGATATCATTACAATTAACAATAATCTTTGATAAATTTATTAAAGAAAACGCATCGTCATATATTAAAAAAACTGTTAAAATGTAAAATAATAAATAGTTTAAGAAAGCACGTAAATTTTGAAAAAAACTGCGCATATTTCATGTGTAATAAAAAGTCAGTTAATATTAATTAACCTAATTTTTGTAACTTAAATGTTCGATTGTTACAAGTATAAAATGTAAACATTTTTGCTTTTTGCGTCATTTTTTTCTTGTTAATTGGCTTTTATTTAAAAATGGCTATCTGGATTGCAAATGTAATCGCAACTTAAATTATATAATTTAAGAATATTTAAAAACATTACGTCTGATATTTTTAAACAATATTACATGAAACACTTTCTATTGTTTCCAAAATTATTTTAAATATAAAAAAAAGTTCAAAATTTAGAATCTTCCTTTTTTTCACTACAACCATATAGTCAAAAGTGATTTACAGCTGTACTTCTTTATTTTTAGAAGGTGATTCACAACTTACTTTCTTATCAACTACTATTTTATGATTTACAATTTACTTTATTTTGCTTTATCTTTACAATTTACTTTATCTTTATTAACTAATCTTGTATTTATTTAATATTGGTTTTTTATAATATTTTGTATGTAACGATATTCTTAGATGATAGTGAATATAAACATTTTAAAATAAATAAAACGATATTCTTAAATATAAATGAACAGTAATATAATGTGAGAACTTGAGTAACATTAAATATGATAGCTTCAATTATTTCATCTTATTATTCCACATACGGCTCATTTCTAACTTCCAACCATAATTTACAATTGCAATTGAAAAACAAAATATGATTACAATTAACAATAGTCTATGATACATTTATTAAAGAAAAAACATCGTCATATATTAATAAGAAAACCGTTAAAATTTAAAAAAATAAATAGTTTAAGAAAAAAAAAGAAAATTTTGTAAAAAAAAAAAAAAAAAAAAAAAAAACGACGCAGCTCATATTTTATACGTAATAAAAAATCAGTTAATGTTAATTAACATAATTTTGTAACTAAAATGTTCGGTGGTTAAGCATAAAATGTAAACGTTTTGATTTTTTGCATAATTTTTTTTTTTTTTTTTGTGTTGACTGATTTTATTTAAAAAATGGCTGGCTAGTATGCAATTGTAATCTTTATGGTTTCCAAGAATAAAGTTATATATTAATTTAAATGTATTTACATTATTAACTATAATAACCTTCCAAACATTAATGTTAATCAAAATTCAAACTTTAATGATTTTTATTTTCATTGTTACATGACATTTTTTTTATTTTAATTAAATGACGGGGGAAAATGCATATCTAACAAAAGTTTATACATATTAACAATGTTATAACTTCTTTCTTCCGAATTCTTCAAGTACTTTTTAAAAACTAAGAATTATAACTCTAATAAATATTTCTCAAGAAATGGTCCAAAAATAAAGCAATAAATAATACTTGAAATATGTATAATTTTCTTTTTATATTTCTAGTAGGAAAAAAAAAACATGTCACATTTGTTATATTCACAAGTGCACTTGAATATTTTGATTATTCATATTTTAATTTTTTTTAAAAACTCATGACATTTGTAAGAATTCTAAAATAAACAATACTCATTCAAGTAGTCGTCGCTTTTTACTTGGCGCCAGGTCGGAAAAATTTAAGTCGTTTTGGCTTTTTCGTCTGGTGTCTCTGAATTGTTTTTTTTTTTTTAATTTCTTTCAGAAAGAAAGATTTATTTTTGCTTGTTGAAGAAATCCGACTCTCTACAATTCTTATTTTTACAGCCGTGTAATTAAATAGTAATGTCATATAAGCTCTGTAGAAATTAATGTAATATATATGAGTTGTTTTTCGGCTTTCATGAAAATAATTCGAATTACTACTGTGCCCAAAAAGTAAAACGATTTTTTTTTCGAAAACTCTTTATTTATTCTTCTAAATTTATTCAATCGCCTTCAAACTAATTACCTCCGGACACAATGCACTTATGCAAACTTTTTTTCCAATCCTTAATGCATGCTAAAAGTCATCGGAATTAATAATAATTAGAATAATTTGAAATTGGAATTTTGAAATTCTAACATCATCAGTAAGGTTTCTAATTATAAATCGACGGTTTTCAAGCAACGAATCTTTAATTTTTTAGACGTGAGCTTCGTCGGTTGAGGTTGATGGTCGACCAAACGGCTCTTCGTCTTCTAATGCGTTCTCTGCCTTCTTTGAACAGTTTATAACACTTCTAAATATTTCTTTCCGATATGTTCTTCGAATATCTTCTACAATATTCTATAAGTTTCAGCAAACAAAATTTAATGCAAGTTCTTTGCTCAATTAATTCAGACATTTGAGTAATCGCCGGAATCAATTTTAGCGTCTCACAAAAGCCAATCATAACGCAAACACTAATGAATTTCTCACAGATGTCAAGGGCAGTGCCAGAAACCTAAAAAAAAAAAAAAATGAAATTCCATAAGCCCCTGGAATATTAAATTTAAAATTGGTCTTACTTTTGGGACACATTAGTACATGTTTGGCAAAGGTTCTACAATACGTTTCTTCATTAAAATGAATGTTTTTTTAAATAAGCAATGTAAATTTTTACACTTTAAATGTAGTGTTAAATACTTTTAAAAAAAAGTAAATGATAATTATTCAAAATATAGGGACTATTTTATTAAAGAAGATTAATATCTGTTGAAGATTATTCTGTCCAAAAATATATAGTTGAATGTTTTATTTCTATACTAGTTCTCAAAGGAACATCATATTGATTATAAAAAAAATATATTGGTGTTTCTGTATTAAGCACTATTATAATAATCAAATCTTATTCGGTACTATTTCTATAAAAACAATTACAGTACTGAATTATTGCAATATGCCCCATTATAAACTATTCATAAAATTATGTCGTTTAGCATTATGATCGTTATGATTTCTATGACTAACTGAAATAAAATTAGCTCGCTAAATTGAAAAAAAAATTTTTTTTTAATCTGTAACAGTAGTTATATATCAGTTTGATATAGTTATACACGTCAGTTTAACACATTAAATACATGAATTCTCTAATAGACACAGTGTTTTATAGATAAATACTGACACACATGAATTACATATTACTTAAATGATAGTTTGTAATGATACAATCCAATATAGCTTAAAAATAACAAAGCAAAGATATCTTATAATTATTATTATTATTAAAAATAATTAGTAATAATAATATATAATTAATAAAGCAAAGATGTAATGCCGAGCATATTAAAATTTTAATTATTATTTAAAGACTTTTATGAAATTTGACTTTATTCAAAGATTTGCTTTTTGATTATATTTAACTAATATAATTATGATTAACATATTTTTTTTCTGAAGTTAAATGTTTCAATAACAATTTGGGCAATTACATGAATAGAAATGTCAAGAAATGCATAGATATTCCATGAAATTCTAGCATTAATATTTTAGATAATCAACGCAAAATAATAATCTGTTTTTATTTAACTTCACAATTTAAGCACGCAAAGAAGATGATTCAAAAATACTAACAGAACTTTATTGAACGTAAGATATATACCATCCTGAACTTTAATATGGAAGTTATTTTTTCTTCAAGTACTAAATCAACATTGACTTGCATACTTTTAAGAAATGCAGTAAAATTCACAAAGATTCACCAACAGCTGTGCTCATTAAACCAGCTGCCAAATAGCAACATGAATTCAAATCATGGCCTGACATAACATGCTCAGTTAACAATCAGGAGGGCTCAGGTTCGATCCACTTGCGTTTCCGTTGAAATCATTGCTTTAAAAAACAAAATTTGATTGTCACGACATTTGTACATCTCACGACAGTATATACCCAAAATATATCCCTCTCGCTGCCTGGGGGAGATATTTTTGTCACTTCTCCATGATATACCCAAATTTGGTATTTTAATTGGTATTATATAGTATTATAAGTGGATGGTATTTATAAGTAGAACGCTTGAAATATCGATGCAAAAAAACGTAATGTTTGTATGGCGTTTGTATATGTAGTTTGATGTCATGGCCTCGTCTACAGCAAAGATACTATCAGAATAGACTCGACGGTGAATGTGATTTAAGCACATCGCATTGTTAGTCGATTTGCTTTGTGAATGGTTTTATTAAGTACGACAGTAAAAAACGTAGCGACTACTTTTAAAAGATTTCTTGGAAGATATTTCTCATTTACCTATAATAGGTTATTAGGGAACATAAGCTTGCAAAAAGCTTTCAATACAAGAAAAAAAAATTAAACAATGTCTTAAGTCATGTTTATGTTAAATTTGGTCTAACCCACTTTTATTCAGTTAAATACTAATGTTTTTTAATGTAAAATATTAAAATAAGCACATCATTAATTTCGAGTTTAATATTTATCAAAAATAAAATTTTAAAAATTCATATAAAAACAGCACATGTGGTGTAAGCATGAAATGCACTTGAGTTAAAGATGTAAAACAATATATCAACAAAGGTAAAAGCATACAAAAAACAATTTAAATCTTTTTAAAGCAGAAATTTTAAGTTAAGAAAATTCTTCCTTTAATTTTGTACCTTAAATTTAAATTAAAAAAAAAATTAAATTCAGTGAGTCAGAAAAGAAAACCTTGGTAAACAATTAACGCAACTAAAAATCCTACACATGTGAACATTCAGCGCTACTGATAAATTACAAACAAAAAGGTTTTATCCAGCTAACGCTCACCTGTTTTTTTTTTTCTTTTCATATATTTTTCACAAATGTAGTGAGAACTACGAGGGCCATATCTCACGCGAAAGAGTTTGTAAGTCAGAATAAAATTGTTTGTCCTTGAGTTAAAAGATATAGGATTGAATGGATGGAATATGTGGGCCTTAATGGGAAGGGGGTGAAGTGTGACTGTAGTTGGTTTCAGATAAGAGAGATAAAAAAAAATTACATAAATATTTCTCTCGGTCTTATTGTGTCAGTTTAAGGGACGTAAATCTCTATCTACTGTAAGTATTGCATTATTGTTAGCATTGTAGAGATTAAAAATGGTTCGGTGTTTTTCAAGGAACAACGTGAGTGATTTATTTATTGTAGAAAAGTTTCTGTAATATATTAAATAACTTAAGGGTTGACTTAGTAGCGTACGCCATTGCCTAACATCCATTTACAGTGGTGGATTATAATAAAATGTAGTATAGAATAGTTTTGATTCACATTTGAGAGTATATGGAAAGAAGAGTGAACACTCTCTTTAAGATATTGCTACAGTTTTGTCTGATTTTCCTTATGTGAGGTTTCCATTTACGAGGGCGAAAACATGACGAAAACAAGTTATTTAACCTGTTTGCTCTAGTTTATGAATTCATTATTCATAACGAATGTTGACTTCTTGAAATAGTTTCCGTTTGAGAAGAATACTTCCGTCTTATTGATATTTAGGGCGATCTTCAACTTTGGCATACAGAAGTTATTTGGTTGAGTTGTTTATTTATGTTTAGTGCTAGGTTATTTTGCCTTTTGTGCTTATATAGGTTGCATTGGCATCGGTATACAATGGTTATCGTTCTGCAGTAAGGTATAATATTTTACCTATGAATAGGGGGAACAGAAATAGTATTGTTTTGATCCTTTTAGGAATAATGGCTTATTTGTTTCTAAGTTTGGATTAATTTTGGTAATGAATTTTCCAATCTCTACTCATGATTTGATTATATTGAAGAGCATTCTAGGTGTTTGATGTATTTTAAATTAGACAATGTCAAATGCTTTCTGTATGTCGAAGAACACTGCAGTTGTGTTTTTCCTCTTCACATCCAGAAATGATGTATTCAGCTCCTCTTAATATCTGGTGGGGTGGTTGATAAATGAGTCTGAAACCGAATGCACTTGACGTAATAAGTTGTTGTTATGGACGATAGTGTTGTGGATGCAATTTCCTTTTATTTTGCAAAGAGATGATTGCAGATAAATGAGTTTATGGCTATTCTTATGAGTGAAATCTTTGTTTGGGTTTAGCATAGCAATAAATATTACTGTTTCCCAGTTATGGAGGAATTAAATTTAATTCATCTAAGTGATGAAAGATGAAGGTATATTGTTTTACTATTTTTGCATTACAATTTTTTTATTGGCAGTCTTTTTAATAATTGTTGTGATTCCAAAACGAAGTTCAGGTGAATGTCTAATATACCTATTAATAGCAGTCATTCATGGTTTTTATGATAAAGGTTTCCTTTTTTATGATGTATCGCGTTGATTTTAGAATTAACTTTGAATAGTAACTGCTGAAATTTCCGTTTTTCAGGGTCCTTGTTTACCAATTTGCTGCATTTTTGTAACTTGTCATTTTTGAAGTGTTTCAGCATCTTATGTATTTCTAGCACGTTTTTCAAAGATTGTTATTATCTGGCTTTAATGCTACTGTCTCTTTGTCCCGCAGTTTTTATGTGCCTTGTAATATTGATCTTATTTATGTAAGCATTATAATTTTAAACGCAAAATTAAATGCTAAACTAATAAATCACCAATGCCAATGGATAACCAGTTTTTAAAATAACTTATAATTATTATCCGTACAACAAAATTAATTTTTTTCATTATATTTTTATTTGTAAAATTCTACAAACCTTGATTTTCAACAACTAACTGAGCTAAAACGTTTAAAAAAACGGACGTCAAGTTTATAATAAAAAGAGATTTAATTAAATATATAATTTGAATATGTAACATAGATAATCTATTTGCATAAAAATAAAGTGATTAATTTATTAATAGTACCTTTTCTGCAGCAAGTAAGATTTGACTATATCCATGAGCTATAAAGAGCTTGATGGAGTGTAAATTAGTCCATCTATGTCAAATGCTTTCTATATGTCGAAGAGAACTATGACTGTGTTTCATATCCTGAGGAAAATTAATGGGAATTCCTTTTTTTTCACAGGAGAATTAATGGGAATTCCTTTTTTTCACATTAATGGGAATTAATAACATGATATTGCTATATTTTTAAATGCGTTCAATTTATTACTGCAGTTGTTCTTTATTATTATCAATTAGTTATTGCAATGGTTTATGTTAGAATTATTACCTTTATACATTTCCCCGTTTTATATATATGATATGTTTTTATCTAATTTATAATTACTGCCGCAATTAGTATAGAAAAAGATCAATTTCTGCATGTCTTTAATTAGACAGTTGATTCAAAGATCCTATTATCAGTAACCCTATGATAAATATATGACATCAGTAACACTAAAGACATATGCTGTTACAAATCTAATGATTTTCTTAAAGTAATTCAAATAATTAATATATGCCAAAATGACACCATTTTTCTTTAAAATTTAAAGTGCTAAAATAATTCAGGAAAATTCTGAATTTTATAAATTTAATTCACAATGCAATTTCCCTTTCTCTTTAATGTTATTGCATAAATTTTATAAACAGTTAGAAAAAAAAAAATTTTTCAGAAAGAAGTGTAAAAACAGAAATTACAAAACATATAAAATTTTCTTTTATTATTAAACTACAATATAAAAGAAAACAATTCATTAAAATGGCTATTATTAAAAACATTTGTTTTTTTTTCTTGCAATACTGAAACGGTTACTGTTAGAAAAACAAACCAATTTTCAGTGTTATTCGCAAAAAATGAGGACATTAATTATAATTTATGTTTATTAAAAACTAGTTTTCAATTTGCGTAAAACATTTTTTGTCCAAATGGGGAATGGTTAGTCATTCAAATTTTGTAATGCACTTTTTATTATTTTTGTAATGCATTATTTATTATTAAAAAAAAACACGATGATAAATGAATTATTAAATGCACGGGAAAATATCCCGTTGAGTATTAAGAATGTAAACATGCCGAGCAATGTGACCTCAATACATTAATGATTAAATTACATTAGATCTGTTTCATTTTGAGTTATGAAAAATGTTGTACAAAATGAAAAAAAAAAAAAATAATTAAGGATATTTATTTTTTTAAATGATTGAAATGAGAAGAAAATTAAATATACGAATATCAATATTGGGAGATTGAATGTAGAAATACAGAATTGGGAGAATAAATACAAAAATATTAGATACAATAGGGAAAAGCGGTATGTACTTTTGCGTGATTGAACATAAAGAGGAATGTATTTTAAAGTAGGACATGGAACAAAATGAAACTCAATTTTTTTTTATTCTAAAAATATACAAGGTGACCATAATTAATATCCCACTTTCAAAATGATGTAAAAACGAACTACTGCTCACAAATGAGAACTGAAAATATTTGAATAAGGGGGAAACGATACAGCATCAAAACTTTTCAAAGTGTATTAATATATAGCACTGTAAGTGGCATATGGAAAAGTAAATTCGGCTGCCAGTGATATTTTGAATCGAATTTACAACGTATTTGGCATGAGTGTTGCACATTAAACCAACTATAGTGTTCAATATGCTTGATTGTTTCGGTTTTTTGGCGGAAAAAAAATGACTTCCAGGTCATGCAGCAGTTGTGACACTGTTAGTGAAAAGCCCATCCACCACGGCAAGATCATACCAGATTGGATAGGAAAAATCGGTGGAACTTTTTTTTTGATGCCATAAACTTTCCCCATTCTTTACGTATCTTCATTTCAAATTTGAACTCGTTGTGGCGAGTGGTTTATTTTACAGCATTTTGAAAGTGGGACTTTAATTATAATCATCCTGTATAGATATATATATATATATTATTTTTGTTACTATTATTCACAGAATTTACAGTAACAATATGTTCTTGTTTTCTTATTAGCTTTCCCATGTCAATTTGAGCTGATAAATTCAAGTTAAAATAACACTGAAACCCAATAGAATGAATAGGAAAAGGACACGATTTCATAAATTGTAGAAAGCTATATGCCTCACGAATACATACATTTTACTTAAAATGGTAGTCTCTGCTAAATAAGGATTTGCTCTAGATGGTAATTATTCTGAGATAAACTGTTCATTGGTAAAAATATCATATATGTATTATATTAAAAAATAAAAAAAAAAGGAGTAGTTAATAAATAAAATGTACCATTTATTTACTATAGAAATATTTTCAGACACATCAGCTCTCTTATTATATATTTGAAACGTATTATAAAAATTTTAATAATTTACAAAAAAAAAAATTATTTGAGAGACAATAGAATAAAATTTGATTCATAGGGAATTCTATCACATTTAATTTAACGAAAAGTCCACTAACAATAATTAGAAGGGTGGAGGCCACCAGTGTGCCAAACTCAGAAGTTTTTACTTGATGATAATTATTCCATGTTGTGTCAGTGCCAAAATAGGTGTAGAATAGGACCTCATGCGAAGAACTTAGAGTAACGCTAAATATTTTGCATACCCGTATTATTTTAGTGAAGAATCAATTCGGATCAACTTCTTGACTTTCAAATAATAGTTTAAAGAATAGTCATTTTAAAGATCACAGTAATTCATGTAATGAAATACCTGGTATTTGTTACCGATAAAAACCGAGACAAAAGCAATCAATGATGCAAAAACACTAATTTATTCATTTATGAATTCAATTATTTATGAATTCAATTTATGAATTTATGAATTTCATTAATTTATTAAATAAATAAATAAAGAAAGGTAATTACTGAAGTCTCACTAAATGTTAACTGTATAAATTTCTGTAGGTGTTCGAAGTGAAGTATTCTTATGTGACAAAGACTAATTCATTTTACACGATAGTCTGGTTCAAGCCACATTTCGTCAACATATCATTTTTATTGACTTAGCTACATTCATTCTATTTGGATCTTTATCTGTTTCAAGCCCTGGGAGATAAAAACATGACAGTTGTCCTTCATATAACCTCGGAAGAAAACCATAAAGTTTCAGATCGTGTGCTTGTGGGGCCATAATTTCAATTTCATACCATTTTCACTAGTCCAGCGATATGGCAATCACTTGCATGCGGCTATTCTACTGCAGTGAAGCACAATCATGTGTCCAGCGATATGGCAAATATTTTCATTCTACTATTCTATTATTGCAAAGCACAATTATATTAAACAATTGCAGTTGACATTCGGAAAACATGTTGTTGTACATGAATTCTATAAACGTGTTCTACGCGAATAAGAAAAGTCCAAACGCAATGCGATTAGTTATAACACAGAAAACTTTTTTTTTTTTTTTTTGAGAATTCCGTTCCATTTTAATATGCAAATTTCTAGTGCCTTAAAATCTCAAGTTTTGACTCATAAATTTGAAACATGAATCCAGCATGGTTTCAGGGTCAGTTCTCTCGCATGCTACCATCCACATCTCGCTATGCTTGAAATTACTCTAAGAATTCTGTTCATTTCAATTTAACTATAATATTTATCAGCTTTTCTGAGGAATTTGGAAATTGTAAAATTTTCAGTATTACCAAATTACACATGGCATGTTAACAACATCATATCATACTGACATTTCTTAAATAAATTCATTTTATAAGTCATAGGATTGCTTTCTTTTCGCACCAATTTTTAATCAACCTGTAATATGTATATTCAATTTTGAGAGGTACAATTTAGAAAAAAATACTGGATGTTAAAAAGTTAAATCTTCATTTTCGGAAACCTGAAATCTTAAAATACAATATAAGGAAATGTAATAAAATGTATGTAGGATAATACATTTAGAAAAGGCTTTACGTTGTTTTTTAGAGATCCTATTTTTGAAAATCAACCTCAATAGACTTTTAAAATTCAATTTAGAAAGTTTTTGAAGTCCCTCCCAATTTTTGAAAATCAACCTCAATAGATTTTTGAAATTCAATTTAGAGATATGATTTTCAACTTCCCTCTCCCATTCTCCAAATCAATTAAATCCCTCTTTTAACATCCAAAATATAGAATTATTTTCCAGTTTTATTGTAAAATAAATAAAAACAATATACATCTGAATAATACTCTTAAAAATAGTATTGCTTTGGGAGAGTTTTGATAGAGATTTTCTCTAATAATATTAAATAATTTTGTGTGAACAAAATAACATTTTATAGAAAATAATAATGTATATTTGAATTTATTATGTATAAATGGATAAAAACTGAATTAGCTAAGAAATTATTGTGATTAATAGGGAAATGAAACATAAGTAATGTTGTTCCCAATCAAAGTTCTATCAAAAGATGCCTTAATTGGATTTTTCCAATGAAAATATTTAATTAAGTAACTAAATAAAAATAAAAACATAAAACATGTTACATTATTTGTTAACTTAATTAGACATATTTCTATTGTTTGGAATTAATTTGGAATGACAGAAAACAATTAAATATTTGTCACGTACAATTATAACTAAAACCAACAAAAGTGGAAACAAACAAATATTGAGTGGAATCGAAAACATAATTTGTTTTTATTACCTATTACAATAAAATTAAATATCGGTTATAAAACTTGATTTAACCATTACAATTCTTTTCTAAATTCCTTACAGCAATCAGTGTATTGTAAGTTAATTGGACATGAAAGCTGTTAAATATAGAATCATCAAATCTGAAACAATTACAATTGTTAGTTTATTATTAGCAATAACATGTTTCATGTTTTTCAATGTTTCGTCTATATTTATAGAAGATATATTGAAGATAATCATTGTTTTGAAAGGTACATTCAGCCTTATACACTCAGACTAGGTTTTGCAGAAAGATATTTTTGAAAATCAATTAAATTAGTCCTTTTTAATTTCAAAATATGGTTGAATTTTTTTAATAATTAAAGAAAAGTTTCAACAAATTGTATCATTTTGTTTTTTTTATAACAATTTATTTACATCACTATTTCTTTATTTCTCTTTTAAATAATGAAAAATTTTAATTTTTAACTTCTATAAATTAAATTTAGTAAATTATTATGAGTCCAAAAGATAACATCAAAAGAATGTGTCTCATTTTAATCCAAATGTATTATTTAGCGCAAACTGTTAATGTCTGGATGTTAGCGTATTTAAAAAAAAATTGTTTTTTATTTACATGTACATATTGTGTAAGATATCCGGTATTATTAAATAAAACACTAGAAATCAATTTATTCATCAAAATGTATCTTGTCGCTTTCAAAGTAGGATCCATAGAGTACAATAAAATTCAGCAGCTATTCATCCAATCTTCCATAAAAGTTTCATAGACTGATTTTTCAGTTGCATCAGCGACTGTACTTTTCGGTAATTTAACCTCATTTTCGAATCACCATTTTGAAACCTGTTGACTTGTATGCTTATAAACCAATGTCTAGTATTAGAAGCTCTGGAAATTATGTCTTTGGCGCACTCTTCAGCAATTCCATTTTGATAAAACGAAACAGCCGTGTGACGATGCGTTTTGCCCAAAATATCCGTCATGTTGTTCTGAACGGTCTTAAAATACATTCACCTCTTGATCCAACTCTCTAAAACATATATGACGATTTTTGATCATCAACTTTGATTTTGTTGATAGCGGCTGAAGCTTCGATCAGTTCGAGGCAAATCAACTACTATTACTATTAATTAACTACCACTTTCTGCCTCCTTTGATTCATGTGCTTATGTTGACATGACACGATACACCTTGAAATCATGTCTGGAAAATGCTCTGAAATCATGTCTTCTGCGACCTCTTCATCAAATCTCTTTTCGGATAAAATTGCTGTCATTCTGAACCAGTCGTGGGCTATGCGTTTCATGACCAAATATCGGCCATGATGTTCTGAAGAGTCTTATATAATGCGTTCATCTCTTGATCCAAATCTCTAAGTCTTGAACGACATTTTTAACCAACCAACTTGATTTTATCGATGCTTTGGTCGGTTAGCAGCTGAAGTTCGATCAGAACGAAGCAAATCAACTACCGCTTATCTGCCTTGCTTCAATATTGATATGCTTGTGTTTTTGACACGAATGATTTACTCGAATTACTACAATAATTTTAGCGATTTGTCAAATGAAATTTCGTTTAAAACACAGTATTTAAGGCAAACTCTTTGTTCAACAAATTGTTTTGTGATAATCGCAAATCATTAAAATTGTCTGATTACAAAAATTGCTGCTGTAGACACACAGAGTGGCAAATAGCTCTCAAATCCATCCTGCTAACTCAATGATGTGCGATCAATTTGGATAAAACGTTTTAAAGATATTTTGTAAAAGTAGTCGTTGTTTTAAAATATAAATTCCGTATACTTTTATACAGAATATGTACATCTGGTTATTCCATTTATAAGGCTTCAAAAATTAAAATGTACTAGATTAAGACATATCAATACTTGTCTGTACTTCAATACGATATTTTATTTTTATTATTTAAATATTTGTTTAAAAATAAATTAATTTGAAATATAATGCAATAAATTTGCATATATTTATCACTCTAAAAGACATATGAATTTTTCTTCAACCTCATTTTTTTTCTTCATTTTGTAAAAAATTGGAAAACGCTAGTTTAATTCATTTGAAAAGAAAGACATTATTACATTTTTTTTTTTTATAAATGGCTTTTTTATGGAAATAATTATCAATTTAATAGCAATTCAAAAGCAAAAGACCGTATTTATATCATAGAAATAAAATATTCCAAAACTTTTCATAGCTTTAAGGTATTTGTCTAACACAATAATTCTTGTAACCAAAGAAGAAATGCATTATGTAAAAGTATGCAGTCATAAAGATATGATTAGGTTATAAGGAAACCATGGTTGGAATTTTTGAATGCTTTTAATTGACTTAAGTTAAAGGAATCTAAAAAGAAAAAAAGTATTCTTAATGCATATATAATCTTTATACATATATCGCCATAAGCAATGTATTAAAAAGAAAATAAATGATTGCATGCAATACATAAACACATTGTAAAATATGAGTTTTTATTTCATTAATTAGATATCAAATATAAAAACAATTATGTTTTAAATTAGTACTTGAACATTAATATACTAAGATATTGCAATAATAATTTGTAAACTGAAAAAACAATTACTTAAATATTATCATTAACCTTAATCTAAATTATTGTTTTAATAAAATACTCAGAAAGAAAATAAAAAATTAATAAAAAATATTATAATTTTTTTAATTTAAGGTAATAATTGACAAGATGTATATGGGATCAGATTACCCATATTTTTTAAATTCCAAGCCACAAAAAAAATTACTTGTAGAAGTAAAAACATAATTAAACCAAAAACTATTTAGTTTTAAGTTGTAAAAAATCATTCAATATTATTACACATATCTCAAATTCATCAACATAGAGTTTCAGGCATTTCTTCATTAAAACACCTTAAAAAAAAATATTACTCGAAATGTCTTTTGCAGTCCAATATAGATTTTATTTACTTTACCATAAATGTTAGAATATCTTTTCTTTTGCAGCTTAATGGAATAAGAGCACAAAAAAATTTTTTTCTCTAAAATTGGGACTATTTATCTACCAATTTTATTCCAAAAATATATTTTATAGTTTAAATGTTGTTTTGAGGAAATGGCTGGATCAAATTCTATTTTAAATTTCTGGTCAAATATGTTCCATTTGGTTCAAATCTAATAGTTGAGGCGTCGTTTTAAAGAATTATTTACGATTGTAAAGTAACCAAAGCACTAAGATTTAGGATTTTTATCCTGATAGAAATTGGATTCTCTCTATTGGCAAATATTTTGGACATTATTTTTAAACTTTTTTTCAAGATATCAATATTTAGAATATTGACTGGTATATTCGAATTTGCATACTTCAGATGATGATATGCTCTCCAACACCATTCATACTCTTGCTAAACAAACATATACCCTTATTTTTTATTTCCAAGGGTAAGTTTACAAGACAACAGATATCATAAAAAAATAATTGCAAATGAACAAGATAGAAAGAAGCAAATGACGTCAGTTAATCCATCCACTTAAATCTGGCAATTCAATAACGCTTCCATAAAAAAACAGGAGGCAGTGCAGAACAGGAAGCAAGGTGAGACACGTCCATTTCTTTCTGGTTATCACACAAGGGACAGAAAGGATAAGGAGTCAGTTTAATTGTGTGAAGGTTCTTGCAGAGACAATTGAGACTACAGAAAAGTCGTAGCAGTGCCACCGACTTTTTTCTCTTGGCCATTCAGGCATATCATGAATATGATCGTACCAGAGCCGGTGACTGTTTCTAGCGACAGCATCCTCAAAAGATGGAGCACTTAAGTGCCACTTTAATTTTCATCTATCTTGTTTTGGAACAATCCATCTGCGTTCTACACAAAATAAGGAACCCACACTGAGAGCCAGACTGAATACTGTATTTGTAGATCATTTTGCAGTATCAGACTTTGCTCGAGTGCACCACAAGGATACTTCCTTGTGGTGCACGTTGCCCTCCTACGTTGCCCTCCGCATAAACCATTATACAACCACTAGCTGCAAATTAGTTATATTCTATTCCGTTAGCAAAAGCATTTTTTTACACTTCTGACGGATGAATTTCGGAGTTTTCGATACGTTATACAACTGAAGAATTTCTTCCTTGCCACTTTGATATCTGAGTGATTTATTCTGTAAACTGCTTTTGAACTCACAGATATTCCACAATTATGTACGATTCTAATCTATGTTATGTATCCTACAACCATGTATTTTCAAAAGTTGATTTGTTGCATTTGACAAGAAACCTTTGTTTACCTCTTCGATTTTTATTTACTGGTTATTATACAATGTTTTTATAATCTTTTTTATTATGAAATTAAAGACATTTGAATCATTTATTTTTTAATATAGTACAACTATTTCCTTAATATACTTAGTTGATATGAAGATAATACGTTTATATTAATAAATACTAAATTAAAAAGTTTATTATTCTAAAGAAACTAATTTATTTAATAAGACAAGATGTGCAATTATATCTTGGTTCCTATTTAAAATTGATATAAAATAGATAAATTTTTAATATTTATTAAAAAATAGTATGTAAAATTTATGAGAAATTTAATTACGCTATAAAATAAAAAAATTCCATTTTTTTTTTTAATTTAAGGGAAAAAGTCATCTAGAAGAACAACATATTGTAGTAAACGAAATAATTTAATGGTTCTTTCATGTTCAAATTTATTAATTTTTTTCTGGGAATTATTGAACAAAAAAAAATGGCATTTTTATGAATATTTCTGAGGTACTTTTACTAATCCTTTCTTTTATACAATTAATAATAAAGAGTAATTTATTTTATATTTTTACTCAGATCTCAAAATTACTGAATAATCTTTAATTAAAATTACTCTTCTTATATCCAGTGCAGCTTGTATTGACTTATTAGGGTAATAAAAAATTTACTTAGAAACTTTAAAGAGAAACCAATACGATAAAATGTTTTATAACTCGCTGTAAGCATGGTAAATATTTTATGAAACAGAAACTTTATATTTACCAGTAGCAAAATTAATCTTCATTATTTAAAAATACTGTATAAACAATGCATATTTTAAAAGCAATAAATAACTTTGTATCAGCCAAGCGTATATATATATATAACAAGTAGTAAAATTCTGGTAATAAATAAATGCATGAGAGTAATTGCACAATGTACAGCTTATTTTTCTACCTTTATTTATTTTTCTTTCTTCTTAGGCATATTTTTATCAAAATATTTTTTTTCAACTTTCTCTCCTTTATACTCTTTGATGTCAAACAGATTACTTAGAGAATACGGCCTGAATAATAAATCAAATAATTCCAGAAATTTTCTTTAATAGATTAAATTTATTAAATTAGTAAATTACAATATACAAAGTTATTAAAATCCACTATATTAAATTATAAAAATTCAATATATAAAATTATTTACACGTAAGGTATAAGATTATTCTTTCTTTGATGATTTAAAAATATTTTAGATATTCCAAAATAAAAAATTTTATAATATGAAATACTCCTTTTTTAATATTATTCATAAGAAACTTAGTATTAATAATAATAATAAATATGATTTAAACTTTTTTGAAATGAAAACTTGATTTTCCTTTACAACTCATATTAGCTTTCATTATATAAGGATATTTACTTTTTAATATTCTAATAAATGTGCATATAATATTGTATAACGTGAATTATATTTATATGGGAATTTATATACATTACGTATTACATTTTTATTACAATAATTACAAAAATAAAATAATTTACAAACAATAATATACAATGTTGTATATCGTTATATGAACTTTAATAACAATATACAACAATGATAATACAATATAAGCAACAAACAACATTGCAGAAAAATAAACAACAATACAACAAAACAAACAACAATACAATGCAACAAACAATAATACAGCAAAACAAACAGCAATGCAATACAACAAATACAATACAGCAACTTTAACAATGTCTTAAACGATAAATCTCTTCTGAAATAAGTGTCCGAAAACAAATTAAATATTTAATTAATTGCACAGATAAAATAATGTGAGCATGTTTATCATTTTTTAATTTTTATCATTTAACATATAATTTTTTTTTTTATTATTTTTCTTAATTCACTTTATTTTATATCATATTTTTCATATTACTGTTAACGTATTTCTTTTTCTAAGATCCCCGAATAAGATTGTCATTGAACGTCGAGCAAATTTCCCAGGAACCCTTCCTGAATAATTGAAATAATTACATATTTCATAAGTTTCAAAATACTGCTGAAAATATTTTAAATCGCTTTGACTTAGTTCCTTAGAAATTTCATCAATCTCATTGTTAATGAAATTATAGATATTTTTTTTTATTGTTATGCAATATAAATTTTACAAAATCTATTATAATGAATATTCATACAAAAATATTTTCACTACTGTGAAATTTTTTATCTGTTTCTTAGATGTGAGTAAAGAAACCCAAGAATAGAAACTGAAGTTTGCTAAATTTATACTATTATTATGTAAGATTTCGCAACATACATTTATTATATTCATTTTTTTTAAGATCATCTTCATGTTATGTACGCTTTCCAGTATAAAAATAAAATTTTTTTTTAACTATATGTAATATTTAGTTTCTTTTAAAGTTTAATGTTTTAAGTAACAAATGGCTAATTTTCGCAGATCTACAAGAATTGTAAACAATATACAAAAAATAAAAATAACAATAATGATTAATAAACTTTTAAAGAACAAAATTATTTTAAATCGCTTTGACTTACTTATAAATTTCATCTATATTATCGTTAATGTAATTGGATTATTATTTTTTTTGTAATACATATTATGCAATATAAGTCTTACAAAAATCTTTTATAATGAGAATTCGTAAATGAGAAATCATGAAATGGTTTTACATTTCATCTATCATTAAAAACGTGCCATATATTATTAAGCAAGTATAGTTGCATAACTTATAGATATTTTTTTATATAAAAGCCTAATTCATCTATACGTAATACAAAATCTTTCACAACCCTTATTGTCCGACAATAAATGGCAAACATCTTCCCACTAATAGCATTGCAAAAATAATTGCATAACCGACAGACAGTTTTCTTGCTTTGTGCCTTATTTTTTTGTTGTTGTTGTATTCTCTTTTTCTGGACATCATTTTTTCCTCGATGTCCTATTTGCTATTGTTAGCTCTCTGTCGTTTGACGTCAAGCAGATTGCTTAGAAATGCATCCTGAATAATAAAAAAAGAAAAATAATTTTATATCTCGTCCATTGCGTATTTTCTGCATAGAGTAACGAGACAGCACAAGATGAGAGTACACAGAAAATGGAAAAAAAGTCATCGTTATCTTCCTTATGAAATCGCATCTTATCTTGAAGATATTCCCATTTCCTTTGTCAGTAATTTAAATTTTTGATCTGCTTCTTTGATGTGAGTAAAGAAACCCAAGAATAGGAACTGGTGTTTGCTAAATTTATACTATTATTGCGCAAGATTTCGTAACATACTTTTATTATATTCATTTTTTGAGATCATTTTGAAGTTACGTCGCTTTCTAGTATAAAAATATAAAAACATTTTTTTTTTAACTATATGTATGATTTTTGTAAAGTTTGTTTAAAAGTTTATTTTTTAAGAAATAAATAGCAGATTTATAAGAACTGTAAATCATTATTTAAAAAATAAAAATAACAATAATAATGATTATTAAACTTTTGAAAATAAAAGAGAACGAATAATTTTGATCAGTATAATTTAAAATAATTTATCAATTTTTAAGGTACATTTAAAACCAAGAACACATCATTAAATTATTTAATTCATGCTTATAACTATGCAAAGTAATTTACATAAAATAATAAATTAAAATTTGAAACAAATTTATAAATAAATAAAATTCAGTGACATAAAGTTCGATTTAAGTTTTTTATATGTGCTAAAAATGGGTAGTCAAAATTTGAAAAAGAAATTATACTATTTGTTTTTTTTTTTGAACGATGTAAGTATATTTACAGAAATTCGTATAAACCATGTAAAATAATTTTTAAAATATCCATAATCAAATTTTTCTAGGAATATATTTCATTTCAACTATATTAAACGTTGTATCACAAAATCACTAAGATTATATTTTTAAAAAAATATAATATACGATTCAATATAATACAGTGCATCTTCTTTTAGTACTGTGATACCCAACATGTAAACAAGCTGTTATATTAAAAAATTATTTACTTATTAAAAATAAAATATATATATATATATATATATACATATGCATTTCTAAGAAAGAGGGAGAGAATAGTCGCTTTATAGACAGAATATTAACAAAAAAAAAAAAAAAAGCAGAAGATTTTTGCTGCATTTGAAGGTGATTCTTTGAATTTTTAAGTAATTTTGAAAGAATAACCTTCAAATTTTCATTACTGTGAAAAAAAATGAAAATGCGCAGAAATATTTGAAAATAATTATTTCTTTGAAAACATTATCATTCAATTTAAAAATATATTGCTTCAGAAATTAAATTTGGAATTTTCTCATTATTAAAAGATTTCAAGAACTATGTCAACATTATGAAAATTTTCAAGTTGATTTATTTGCTTTTGTATACTACTTGACAGTTACTTATAACAATATAATAAATAAATATAAGAAATATGAAAATGCCTTTTTTTTCTTAACTTTATACTAATTTATATAAAACTATCCTTTCCTATTTAATTTATGACAAAATTTATTTATATTTTATTAAATTTCCTTAATAATTTTGATTATCCAACTTTTTTAATAAATTCTGAGAACCTCAACCTCGTAGTATCTCTCAACTTCATTTTAGATCTATCATCAAATTAAAACAAGATAATAAATAAAATACAAAAAATAGAACTATAGAAACAATGAAACTATCGAACTAAGGAATCAATTTGAAGAAAATGAATTTCTGACTGCACAAAAACAACTATTTTGAAGCTAATTTTGAGCATCTAACAATCCATGAAGTTTATTTAAAGTCAAATGATTTTTACGAGCAGATGGTTCCAAAATGTCGTCACAAGAATTTCATTGATGGAATAAAAATAGTCACACACTACCTCGACGCATTTCATTCATCAGCACCAGGAAGAGTATTCGATGACCCCTTTTCTTGAATCGGGGCCAATTTCTTGCCATGCATTGCTAGACGACATGTCTTCGAGCGCATTTACATCAAGACAAAATTGCAAAAGTAACTTCTCGTTTGTTTCTTGTTTATTTTGGGTACTCTGAGGAATTCTTGAGTCTGAATTTAAAAAAAAAGATATGATGATGTATTTTCTTTAGTTTAATTTGTTCTATACAATAAGAAAGATTAATTGTTTGATACAAAGTAAAAAAAATAATATATTTATGTCTAACACAAATTTTGAGCTACAATTGTCGTCATTTAGCATTTATTTTCTACAAATAATTTATATATATATATATGTTATTTGTAGAATATACACATATATATATATATATAGGTATAATAATTAAAAGTCCCACTTTCCCAGGGTATATATACAGGTATTATAATTAAAGTCCCACTTTCAAAATGCTGTAAAAACAGAACAAGTCGTAAAAATTAGTTCAAATTTGAAATGAAGATACTTGAAGAAGGGAGAAACGGTACGGCATCAAAAAAAGTTCCAAAGTGTTTAATAGATGGTGCTATAAGCGGCATAAAGAAAGTAAATTCGGCTGCCACAGAAATTTTGAATATCAATTGCAACGTACTATATTTGGCATGAGTTGCACATTAAACCAACTGCAGTGTTTTATGTGCTTGATTGTTTCGGTTTTTAGACGGAAAAAATGACTTCCAAATCATTTAACAATTGTGACACTGTTAGCGGAGTAGTATTGTAAAAAAAAAATTATGTATTCTAAAAAAAGAAATTTAACGCTTACTCTCATAATTTCATAAGAAAAGTACTTATTAAATAAAGTAACTGTTCTATGTAAAATCAAAGAACTTGAACAGACAGTTAACTGAAAACAAAGTTAAGTCATGTTAATGAGAAGAACTTATATTCGAAGAATATATTATACTTATATATTTATATATATTATACTTAGAAGAACGTCGAGTATGCAAGATTAAGATATTTATCGGATACTGTAGTTATAAATGATAATTGCACATTTTGTGTACGTGCACATGCAATTCATTGGCCACTGGAAAAAATAGATATGATTCTCGTTTTTTATCCAGGATGCACTAGAATTGACTGTTATACTACACAGTTGAAATTATTGGACACTGATGATATTTATAAACTTTATCCAGGGTGCACTAGAATATGCCTATTTCACAGCATTTACTTTATGCCACAACAATTTCGAACGAATATTTCAATGATATATATGATGATCTACCACTTCTTTTAGTCTGACTGAAAGAGTTTCTGGCCTAAAAATTCTTCATGACCATTCCCATGGTAGACCAACTGGGTAGATAAGGGAATTTAGTTTGAATGTGTTTGTCGAATTTCAAACCAAATTTAATTAATTCTAAAATTTAAATCACAATTTATCAGCTGGTTTTTGACAATAACTGCAAACGAAATGTTTAAATTTGTAATTCGTTTATTAATGTTTTATTTTATTATTTCTTTTAGTGATTATACAGTGTCTACAAAGATTTAGATTAAATTTTTTATCCCTATTGTTTAAATCTTGGTAAAAGATAAGCGACACCATTTATAAATATAACATTATATTTCACATTATCTTAATTGTCGTATAACGTAGTTAACTGTTTTCTTTTTCGGAATTGAATATATTGCCGCAGATTCTAAATCTGAGTTGGGAACATTAATAAAATTTCCAAAATAGCAGAAATATTTTTTTATTAAACAATGGTGACTGTCTATAAAATTTAATCATTTGAGAATTATAACATGAAAAAAAATCATCTTCTTCCGTGGAACATTCGCTATGATCACAGTAACTTCAATTTCACACTTTTTTTGACTTCAGACATTCAGACTTTCGACTTTGGTGACAATTTATTTAACAGAGTACAATTCACAAGGATTCTGAGTCTGATAAACACAAGGTGGGCATCATATTCCACAAAAGTAAGGGAGATAATTCTGTGATGAATTTAAAAGATTTGGATAGAAATAAGGCTTCACAATGACTTTTTCACGAAGCAGTTTTAGAAATGAACAGCGTAATTGTTATCCACTGCTCACATTTTTCTTCATCATTTGATCTTGCATCTATTTTTAAAGTTTCTTATTTAGAAGACCATAAAATAACTTTTCTTATTCAGCAAAATTGAATAATAAAAAAAAAAATCAAATTATTCTAATTTCACAAGCCTCATGCAAAAACTTTTTCATCAAGATATTAGGAAAATTGAAAACTGCTTTTTTATTAAATGAAAAAGCAATTTCAGTAATATAAAAGTATTTCCTTTTAGATAAAGATTTAATTTTATTTTTAAGTTGTGCATGGAGTTCGATGGCATTTTCATAGTCAATGCACCAAAGAAATACTTCTAATCTTATTTATTTTAGTCATTTATCATTCACATTGTATTTATATGGAATCTATTTGTGTTATGATAATCTATTTTAATAGTTTATTTTGTGGTAATAGTAGAAAAAATTATTATAGAAAAATCTATTCAATTATATTCTAATATTTTTTTTAAAAATATGTACACTGTAACATTTTTCCCACGAGAAGAGATATAGCATTTATGTTTAAAGCGCAAAGGAATGTATATTCTTTAACAGGTTCATAATAACAACCTATCCCTCTAATAGACAGCAGATAAGTAGTGTCATGAATATTGATACTACTTGCAATTAATGTTGTATTCTAATGAGAGCAACATGTCACTGAAATCTGACAGCGGATAATCAGCACCATAGGTAAGGATATATTAAGAAATTAATGATTGACTATTCGATCGTCACATGACGAACCAATTACAGATGGGATATAGACTACGGGGTGAGTTGCTGCATTATTATTCGCGTTATACCAAGGGCTGTGGAAGTGTCTACTCAAAGAGAAGTGAGGAAAGCTGACTCTCTCTTGACATTTTCTCAATATGAGGTTTTTGAAGGAGAGAGAAAGACAGTTAAGTGTTTCGACAATAGATGTGAGTCGACAATAAATGTTTTTTTATTTTTGTATTTTTGAGAAAGTGAGTGAGCAGGCCGGAGATTACACCTGTTTACAAAGTGAACTCCTTTGAGGTTTCGTGTAATAAGGTCTTTGCCATGTGTGATAATAAGGTCTGCAATAATTAAGATTCGTTTAATAAAGTATGTGTGATAATTAAGGTCTGCCGCAGACCAGGTGCATCAGATTCGTGAAAGATTGTCTGTTCGATCGTCACATGAAACAATTACATATGGGATATTGACTACGAGGATGAGTTGCTGCATCATTATTCGCGATATACCAATGGCTGAGGAATGTCTACTTCAAGGAGAAGTGAGGGAAACTGACTCTTTTGACATTGCTCAATGGCAGTTTTGGAGAAGGAGAGAAATGGTTAAATGTTTCGACAATAGATGTTTTTTTTTATTTTTTTATTTTTGAGAAAGTAACTCGAGCAGGACGAGATTCCACCTATTTACAAAGTGAACTCATAGTGGTTTTTAATAATTGGTTTAATTTAGTAATTGTTTGTTAATTTAGTAATTGTTCGTAATAATTGTTGTTTGCAATAATTAAGGTTTCATGTAATAAATCTGTGTGATAATTAAGATCTTCCGCAGACCAGGTGCATTAAATTCGTCAAAGTCTAGATAATTCTGAAAATCTCCACTACATTTATATCTTTAATTTTCATTTCTGTCTATAATAACCCAGAGTTCTATATATATATATATATATATATATATAAATAATACTTGTAATATATATAATTTATATAAATAGTGTAGGGTTCCCTGAACCCGTAAGTGGCATAGACGTTACAATATTTATAATTTTAGCTTTCTTTGAGAAATCATGTTATAATTGTTCGTTTAGGAAAAGTTTGGCTCAGTGCATTTAACAAAAACATATTCTTTCAATATTTAAAGCACAGTTTTTCCAATGAGCAAGTGTCATTTCGGAGGGTTTTGAATAAATTCCAGGCATATTGAATGCTGATGCAGAATTATTCTAATTTTTCTTTTATGAAATAAAGGAATTTATGCTCCGTTAATTTGAAGTTAGTTAGCAAATTCTGTGATTTGAAATATTTACTAATTTGATTTTATACGTTGGAATAAATTAAAAGAGTTTGAATTTTAAGAAAAGTTTGAATTATAGAGTTTTTGTAGTATGTGTTTTATTAGAGTTTGAATTTTTAGAAAATGTATGCATTTCAAAACATATGTCTGAGTACTTTCATCGTTTAATGTACTCAATTAACTTTTTATCCTTTCTCGCCTGAGGATACGGATATTTGATATATTTTATTTTTCAATAAACTTCAATATAAACATCTACGCAGCCAATGATGCTAGACAGAATATTACCAACGAGCTAAAACATTTAAAGTTAGTTGTTAAACCTGCTATTAGTTTTATGCATCCATTTTTTTCAAATACCTATTTTTATTTTTTATTACAAGTCTGAAGTTTTATTCTTGTAGATAATTTTTTAAAAACGTTACATTAACTAATACATAACAAATACATTAAAAGGCAGATTAACTTTAGATCGTTATTCTAAAAATACGTTCACTCTTGTTGAGATTGCTGCATCTGCACCTTTCATTGGCTAGTATTCATGGTAAAATGTTTAAATAATAACATAATATATAAATATATATTAAAATATGTATTATGTGTTAATATATACTGATGAGTTTCAAATTATTTATGTAATTTCAAAAGGTAGCAACTTTATTAAATACCAACAATATTAAACTAAAGACTTTAAAACTGCAGGAAATTTTACTTTTTTTTTTTTCTTTCCACTGTTTTATTATTGGAAACAGAAGAGGAAAGTGTAGTATTTTAAGTATCTATGAAAATAACTGTAACAATTTATTTTTGAAGGAAACAAAATTTGTAAGACGCTGAATACCAACTGCTTGCGACACTGTAAATGTTGTTCGCTATTATTTTCTCTCTAGATGCTATATCTTTGACCCACTTTTTAAGACAAAGTGGTTGGTACACATAAAGCATAATTAATTTACAAAGATAATATATCTTTTCAAAAATCAATGGACATTTCGTATTTGCACATTTTGAAGAAAAGAAAGAAACGTTGCACAGCAAATGTGGTAGTTATGACAAATGCGGGTGAATGTACTATTTATTAATTTTCTCGTTTATCTTATGTCCATTACTTCAGTGTTATTTTGCTCAAGTCAAGGTAGATGAAAATTCAACAGTCAAGGGTAGCAAATTCCAATCTGCGCAGATATTGTTTCCGAGAAAGTAACAAAATAATAGTTTGATGTTTAGCAGCCACCTGTATACACGATTTCACTTTCGTTTTTCGATGATTTCATTAAAAATATTATGGTTGCTATTGTTCTTCCATACAAAGAAATAAATGTAAATACAAATATGATGACTAATTAGAAGTAAAGGATTAAATGTAATGCACTATTAGCCGCAACTCTAAAGCCACAATTTAACAGAGCACATGCTAGATGTTTCTAAAAGTATTAAAATAAGCTTGTTTACTCTAAATAAATACGCAGAACTACCATGAGATGTAAATAAATTGTATTTTTATTTTTATAAATGTGTGATTAGTATTGGAAATAAAGTTCATAAAATAAAAAATATAATAAATGATAATAAGGAGTTTTTATTAAAACTACTATATTATCTATTATAACAAGGATTTCTGCTATTTAAACTTTATGGATGAAATTCATGCTTGATAGAAACATATGGATTTCGTTAAAATGAAACTGGCTCCTTTCAATCCACAACGTTAAAGCATCATTACTAAATAAATTCGATAGATAAAGATGACATTTTTGGGAAGTGGAAAACTACACAGTAATAATTTTAAATTTTGTGCATCATCATATTTTTACTCTCATATGTTGTTGAGAAATTTGTTATATGTCATGTCATTGACATAGAAAATTTAAAAACGCACAATGGCACTATCCCTTCGGGCGAAACTCTTTTGCGATCTCTCTCGCTTCATATAATGAGGTAATGAATAGTGCACACCCTCATGGCACACCTAAGCGAATTTGCGAATTTTTGTTTGTTATTTCTGTTCACAGGCATTTAAAAACCAAAAATAACAAGATCATTAAAACTCAAATAACTGATTTTAGTATTTATCATTTCATATCTTTCAATAAAAATAATATTTTTATAAAAAAAAAGTATATAAGATTTTGATAATGAATGCATGTTAAAATAAAAAAAATACATGTTTTTTTTTTTTTAAGTTTATTTAAATTTCTATGCTTCAATTAATCAGGAAGGTTTGTTTCAATAGAACAACAAAATTCCAGAACAATTATCTTGAATAACAATCTTTCGAAATGATTTAAAAAAAGACTATTAGTTTAGCAGAAAGACTCGTATTCTTTTCGGGTTTTTGCCCAGAAATAGAAACATTTATTCGGCTTAGTATTGGGTAAATAGATGAAGTTACTTATTCATCATAGAACTTCCAAACATATAAACTGAGGGACATAAAGCATATCGTCATTTCTGAGATATTGATTTCAAAACTGTATGGAATTCATTTAATTAATTATTTTTAAAACAAATCGGTTATATTTTCATAAATATTTAGAAAATCTTTTAACAATCGTAATTAAAGTTAGTTATATATAATTTGTAAAAAGATAAATAAGTTTGAGTGACAATACCATGCATTCTCACGGATCACAAAGCAGACAAGAAAAGGACCTGGAAAAGAGGACATTCTTTGGGAAACCCCAAGGACATTTTCTTGAAAACGCTTCAATTAAGTAAACCCTGGGGCAAACAAGGAATATTAGCAACAGGAAGAGCCCAGGTCAACTGGTCATTCGTCTAAAACACGTTTCACGGACTGAGGACCTTAGGCGGGATTAGTTTTAGTATAGACTCAGGGATCAAAAGTCTTCGTGGTTGGGAAGCTCCAAAGAATCAAATCCATCCATCGAGAATTTAGATATTAGAGTTAGAGTTAAGACTGATACAGTCGATAATCCAGTGAGGCAGTACGGTACCTAATACTTCAGATTTATTCTGTACGTTTATTATATCGTATATACATATGTTAACATTATGTGCTGTACTGTCTTTTTCAAAACAATTATTCAAATTATAAACACTTTACCAAATTATTCTCAGTAAAAAGTTTAATTTAATAATTTTCAAAACTGAGTTTACATCTACTTTACTGGACCAAGAGAACTAGCCACCATTCCAATCGTTACTTAAATCATAAATATTAGGCATTATATATTCTTAAAATTATGAAAAATACACCTAATCCTGTTTTTACACGATTTTCACTGTTAACATGATCGGCCCATTTAACAAAAAACTTTGATTTATTTTTATTAAATCTGCGATATTGGAGACGAAGTATGCAATGCGATTTTCATTTGTGGTAGAATTTCGTGAATTTATAATCTAAATGTGTAATTTTATTCAGCATTTTGAATTACTATTCAAAGTGAAAGTACTTTTTGATATTTACAAACCTTTGTTTATTAATTATATCAGGATTATTTTCATCAGCTCCTTTACACAATACCCATAATTCACCTATAACAGAAGCGTAAGAAAGCAACTGAATTAAAATTAAAATTGCAAATTTGTTAAACTTCTTTATCCTGATAAGGAATGTGCCAGTTCAATGTCCACTCATAATGCCCAACAGTAACAACAAGTGAATTGTTCAATT